>SNQJ01S0031565.1:181114-210261 GCA_010110895.2 Picea sitchensis | reverse complement strand
GCCTTATATTCCTAGCCCTTATTCACACTCTCGATGACTCTCACAACCACAACAATGGAACTTGACAACATCTTATGTACATATTTGCATAAAAAATTCCAAAGATTCATTTTAACCTCAAACTTTTATCCATGTGTCTTACAATGTATATGTCATCCCTTGAACACGTTGATCAATATCATGTTTTTGGTGATTCCTATGCTAATAATAGTTTGCTCTACTAGGATGACAATAATTTCCCTTCTTGCAGCACTACAGTTTCTATTGTAGAGTCACACATTACTCTAAATTCCAAGCTAGAAATTCCTCCAATAAGTCAAAACCAACACTCTCTCTCCAATTTAGCAAACATGCTCTATTTTTCTTTTGTTCTCCAACAATGCATCCATTATAAATTGCATCAATTTGCATACTCAAATGGATACATTGCCCCTCCCATCTGCTCATTCCATCCTTATGTGTCAACATGGAAATGGAATAAACTCACATCTCGTTGGCAAAGGAAGAGATCATTTCATGGGCATGGCCTATCATAATAGTGTACAAGTTTACAAAGGATAAAAATGCGAGCACAAATGCTTTCTTGTTCTGAAAATTAATAACAAGCATAAATTTTATTTAAAACCACACAATACATATTGCATTCTAGCACAATGCATTTCTATGACATTCCTTTGCACTAATTGGGAAAATTGCTAGTTATATCAAAGGCATGTGGCCCTAGTCTCAAAGTCCTTAGTATGAACAATTATCACCATATGCCTAGCAGTACACACGAACATTGGATATGCATAAATGTAAATTTAATAAATCATATTTGCTAAAAGTCTTATGCTCCATGTTGAAAATTCCAAAGAAAAAAAGATGTAAATTTTATATAAGGCTACTAAGTTATTGAAATGACATGAGTGACTACTTAAAAGATATACTTTGTGGATTAAATAATTTTTAGCTATATGTCTCGTGCTTTGACATAATGTGTCCTTAACATATTGATTCATATCATTTTTATAACAAAAAATAACACAAGGAGAAAACGTAACTCCATAAAACCTAATGGCTCTATATTACTAAGATGAAGTGTTTTATAACACATTGACCCATATCATTTTTGTAACTTATAAGTTAGTAAAAAATTGTAGCAAAACATTAAAAAAATAAAATGGGTGCCAAAATCTCATCAATTTATAACTCCATCAACATCACATTAACAATCACGGGCCCATTTCATTTATATCAATTTCTAACTCCATTATCATCACATTGGCAATCACAGGCCCATTTCATTTATATCAATTTCTAACTCCATCAGCATCACATTGGCAATCACGGGCCCATTTCATTTAGATACTTGGATCTAAAGCCCATGAAGGGAAATGCCCAATTTCATTCAAGGGGTTTATTAAGATATCTCTTCTACCCTATGTGAAATACAAGGTTTTGTTGAAAACACATAACTACAATGCTAACAACTAACTATAGTGTCTTCATTTCCAAACCCTTTTTTCTTATGACATATGTTTCTAATAATCTATTAAATAGAAATATAAATAAATGCAACATATTATAAAAATAAGGATATCAAGTGGATCACCACGACAAAGTCATGATAAGGTGATAAGTAAAAATCCCTAATGACTTAGTTGCTTAAATCTACTTGCTATTATATTAACATAAGCCTTTTGTCCACACAACCATACATCCATACAAGATTCTAAAGTTTGCAAGCCTTTTGCCCACAAAACAATACATCCATACAAGATCCTAAAGTTTTCAACTCAATGTGTTTTATGCAAGCCAATTCATGGACAACAAAAGAAGTAAAGACTTATATGATTGGAGTTTCCACTAAGATAGAAGGTGGAGGTTCATCATCATTTGCCTTCATGTGTCACCCCGGTGCATTAGAAGGTTCTTCTACCACTAAAATTCTAACCATCATTACATTCTTTTGACACCTTGGCATGATAGAGATCATCAAGAAGAATGCATAGGAACTTATCATGTACAAGGTCCATGGAGTTGAAACTAAAATAGATGGTGGGAATTCACCATCATTTGTCTTTGTGTGCCACTATGGTACATTAGAAGTAGGGAAAATATTAAGAGCTAAACTTCACCATTAAGCTATTTTTTATTTTTTCCAAAAAACAATCCATGCAAATTTTATAAGACTATAAAAAATGGCCAAATTTTTCCAAAAACTGTATAAAGTCCTTAAAAATTTGAACATTTTTACAACAATATCACAAAATAATTTATAGTTGCAATTTTAAGAATTATCAAGATTTACCAAGGTTTCTACGCTTATAAAATAAATATGGATCCTTGAAATTTTATCTTATTAGAAGGTTCTTCTACCATTGAGATTCCACTCATCATTCACATCCTTATGACTCCTTGACATGTCAGATAATTCATAACATGAACTTATCATGTCCAAGGGTCACCCCACCCATAATTTACATCCTTTTGACACCTTGACATGTTAGAGATCATGTCCAATGCCCAAGGTTCTTTGTCATTGCGATGACCTCATAGCTAAATTTCACATTCACTAGTGTTGGGTAGCACTCGTATTGTACAAGGTATACCTATGATGTCAGTGACTTCATCAAACAAGAAATATTTATGTTGAATTTCCATCCAAAACTACCAATTTTGCCTCACACAAAAGAACCAAGACCTTAACATTGACATTATGTACTATGTGAAGATCAATACAGATTTTGGTATAGCTCGCAAAATAAGGTGTTCAATGAAGGATGACTTTTCCTATAAATTTTAGAAAATGATTGTTGTGTAGCACTATTTTACAACAGCTACCATAAAGGGAGAACTTATGTCCTATATTTATTATATCCTGGAATTGCTCATTTTCTAATCAATGCTGGAAAAGTAAATGTGAACTACAAAACAAAACGTACAAATAAAATATAGAAAAAACAACATTTACAATAACTATTGGATTTGGATTTACAAGATCACAAGATTTACAATAAAAACAAAAGCCACTTTCGGATCAAAATATGATCCCACAATAGTGAGAAAATGACATTATGTGAACACCATATGAGGCATTTTGAGTATCCCTTATGGAGCTCAATGCTAGTGTTTTCCCCATCTTTTGTGTGGAGGATTGTAATAATAATAACCAGATTGCAAATTCGGGTACGAGAAGCTTCTTTATGGGACAAGGAACCCCTCCATATAAAGATTTAAATATTTGACTCAATGTTGGCATGGCTCAATTACATTCTTGACAAGGTTGAATTCACAAGTAAAACTTTATTATAATGAGAATGAGAAGATTGACAACTCAACATATACAAGTGATCAAATATAAATCTATTTGGACTAGAAGATTGTGTTGTATGTAAATGCATTGATTTTTATTTGAGTCATTCTCAGTGGTTTATATTGATTTAATTGCCAAGTTAGTTGGAGATGCACTAGCACTAGAAAAGAGCACTAAAGCCACACCTGCACAACAATTATATTTGTCGTTTTAGAAGTGCAATTGAATTAATCAACACACCAAGGTTCTATTCACAGTCGTCCTTACATTATGAATGTAAGTAATCCTGACAAGACCATTCAACAAGTTAGTGGTAATGCTTTGAAAATAAACCCATGTCCCTATATGAGAATGTGTTCAACAATCAATGTGGAGAATTTGACATTCTTTGAACAATCCTTACCAGATGGGGAAGATGTGAAATAGGTTTTGCCTACAATAGAAGAGTTTGCACCAAATGTACTTGATGAATTGGAAGACACAATTGTATAGAGCAAGGTTTAGATACTTGTAAAGAACAACAAGAAATTTGGCAAACTAGCCTCAAGGGGAAAACTCTGAGGAAAACCAAGTGGTATGAGGGAAACAATGTTGTATATAAGTTTCCTCTCCTTTTCTTAAAATACTTCGGGGACACAAAAGCCTCCCAATGGGGAGGTGTGATCTAAATGGATCCTTGAAAAATCAAAATCATCGAGTTATTTTCTCCAATTAATTTATATGTTTATAAACCCTCATTAAAATTTCTTTATAAGGCTAGGACAAGCCCTTTTCACATGCCTTGGCATAAGTCTTAATGCAAATCCTTTCATGTGCAAAGCTTATGGCCATGCAGAGAAATTGAGGAGTCATAACAAAGTTCTAAACTCCAAATTATGCACAAAGCAGGGGCAAAAGACTAGAAATACACTAAGGCAGAGTATATGTAGAGCTATGATCACATGAAATATAAAACAAATCGAAGGGAAGCATTACCTCCATGATTTTCACCTTGCACAAGAGAAGGAAAACAAACTCAAAATCAACTAAGGAAAAGAAGGCACACCAACTTTCGATGAGGCGAAGAGAGGTGTTACCTCTGCACTCCATGTTAAAGGAAAAGGCTAAGGCATGCGAAACAACAATCAAAATTGAACCCTTCCCAACCCTTCCAAGGGTTTCAAACCCATCCTAGAAAGGTAATTCAAAAAACACCCTTCAAAAAAATGTAAAATTTCACAATCACTTGCCATTCAAGAAGGACAACAAATATTATAAAATTTCAAAATAAGGCTCACAATTTCAGCCACCCATCAATTTTATTTCCAACTCTAGGATGTTCGATAAGCATTATACTTTTCATGTTATATGAGGACTAATGTGAATCATGAGAAAGATTCACGATTCAACACCCATTACTTGCCTCTGGCATCATATCTATTCTTGTTGGCTCTCATCTATTCTTTGATATCATTTACCCCTCCACAACATAAATTCAATCACAAATATCATGTTTATATAATCCTGTCACTCTATTGGCATATCCAACATCTTGAATGTCACTTATTATAAGCTTCCAAGAGAAGCTTGGACACCTTATCTTTGTGAATCTCCACCAGAATTCATGTGTTATGTGCATTTTTTTATCCTTGTCGATATGATAATTTCCATGACATTTAATGTCCTTACTTAATGTGTTCATATCCAACACGCAGGATAATTTCATTGAATTTGTTATCTTTTCCTTCTCTCTTGGATTTGCAAAAAAACAAAACAATTAGTCATGAGTTATGGATGTAAATTGCAATGGCATTGAAAACTTGTTAGCAAGATTCACTACAAATGTGTGGCTCAATGATAATTTTGAAGAGAACACAATAGGCATTGATTGAACCCAAAGAAATGAAGTCATCTATCTTTCTTCATGTTCACGTAGTCTATCTCTTTGAAAGCATATAACATGTTGACAAATATAACATAGTTATAACATTGGTATCTAATATTTTATTATTATTTGAGAACATTCACTGGCCTCTTGACCACTAGAATATTGTTCACAACATGTATGTCATTGCAATAAATACTTAGAGAAAAATACGCATAATTAATACTTGAATGTAAATCTCTAAACAATTCATTGATCTTGTATAGGTTTTTTTCAAGCTCATTGTAAAGATAATACATATCTTTTCTTTGTTTCACACAAAAATGTGTTAATGATTTTGTTTGGGATAAAAAAAATTGCATAAAGATCAGTGATAAATTGTATGTTCTTGACTGATTTTAGTATGATCCTACACAAAACAGATATTGTTAACACCACAAAACCTAAAATTGGAATTACAACAATGAGAATTGTGATTCTAATCATTCAATTTTCTACATCATCAATTCCTTATTCTCCAATTTTGTGTATCTTTATCTAAAACACTTCTTTTTGTTTCTAGAAACATTGAGATCACCGTGACGACACTTAAGTGTCAAATATTTGAGAATGCTCCTTAGATATATTTCCCTCTACCTCATCACAAGTCCATGAAAAATGAGATGTATCACTTACAACCTTAATGCTTGGGGCAACATTTTCAATGCCTTGGTGGGATTCTTAAGTAATATATGGAAAAGGTAACATAATTCATGTTATCCTTAGATCTATGCAATATGGATTATGCTCTAAAATCCACTCTGTCAAACATTTTTTGCATGGTTTGAGAAATAGACTGAGCAATCAATGTCCTCAACAAGAACCATACACTTGGTGGCCTTGATGAGAAATTTCATTTATCTTTGTGTTTGTATCGACTTTAGGAATCTCCAAATTATAGACATCTTAACCTACATAATAAGAAATGGGTGCAAGCATGCTAGATTTGTGTGCTTCTAGAGCCTTCTAAAACAAGTAGGCTCTCTTCATGGCTTTTATAATGTTTTAATAGAATTGCCCTATTTCAACAAAGGCCTCAAGGTCTAGGACAATTTTTTCTTTTCTAATGACATCTACAACAAACACGACTCCCATGGTTAAGCATGATTGTGATATATCTAAGATATAAATCTAAATTGTAATGTTCACTTATCATATGGATATATAGATCAAATCCCCTCTTATATGGGTGTATACAAAAAGGTTTGATCTTGACATTGTGTATAAAGTTTTCCATTGTCAATTAGAACACTCCAAAACTCCTCCAAAGAAAAGAAGAATGGCTTGGTGTTTATGGTATTAAATTTTTATTTATACTATACACATAACCCATAAGAAGGTTGTGTTTAAAATGACAAAGTATGATTTTACTATTTTTTAATTGAAATTACAATTTATCTATTTGGTGGTTTTTTAACTTATAACATTGTAAAAAAATAAAAGGATAATAGTTTATCTAGAATAATTTTTATTTTGAAATCCATACTTAGTTTACATTTGTCAACTGAAGTACAACTACTTTTGCAACTTTGCATCGTGGAAGGGTTGGATGAAAATATACCCTTCAATAACTATGACTCGAGAATTATTCCCATAAGGATTTTTCCACTAATAACACTAATAAAAACACTAATAAGAATAAGGATTTGTCCAAACATTTCTCGAGTCATCTGTTTGTGATTGAGTATTTTATTTTGTTAGCATAAACTTGTTAAAGAAATTATAGCCATCGATAATGCACACCAAATTATTGTAGATAGCATTTTACAGTTTTTATAATCCTACATTTAGTATCTACATTGGTGATTCGTTGTGGCCGTAGACCTCACAATTATGGATCATTATATTAAAGAGGAACATAAACTCCTGTCTACCAATAAAGTGAAGAATATGTTTAACATAAGTCTCAAGTTCCACATGTGCTAAAAACTATAACACTCTTGTAATGGCCAATAACACAGTGGACTATCATTTGCAATGGCCAATAACACAGTGGGCTATCATTTGCAATAGCCAATAACACAATGGACTATCATTTGAACCTAGTGCATGAAGGGCAACAATGATTATTCACGCTAACTCCCATTACCATTCACGTACTCAAACCCCTGCCATCATCTACCGAGCTACTTGACCTATTGAATATCCTTGTAGTTAGACCTATTAGTTCATACCAAGTACTATTGTATTCACACCTAATGGTGGAAAGTGACAAACAAATATTAGTTTTGCATCAACCTTATAAAAGAAAGGGTTAAGGAATATATGGAATATGGAGAGATAATGATAAAACATAAATCTTTCTGAAAGGCATTCTAAGGGATAAGGAATACATGGAATGTAGAGAGAAATAATGATAAAACACACAACTTTCCAAGAGGCATTCTCAGGGATAAGGAATATATGGAATATGGAGAGTAATAATGATAAATCATAAAACTTTCCAGGAGGCATTCTCTTATTTCAATCGGGCGCTCTTTTTTTCATATTGTTAATGTGTTTGGAATAATGCATGTCAAGAAGCTCCGCTGCCAACAACCACAACACAATTCTCTTGGCAACTGTAAATTTTCTTAAGTTCAAAAATTGCTTGTTACCTTAGAGATTGATTTGTTACCTCACGAATTCAATGGTAGACATAATTTTGAATGACACTAGAAAATCTGCTATGGTCAAATCTGTATTTTTTTTTCATTATTTTGGTAATTTTCTTCTTTCATTTAGCATCAATGATTACCCAGTATGCAATGCAAATACATAAACCTATGCTTTTATATAGAATTTTAAAACAAAGCCCTATAATCGACATTGAAACATCTTTCGCTTCATGCTTCAAGGCTACAACACCTAACCTGCTTTGTTATATTGCATAGATTTCCATTATTAACATAACAGTTCTAAGGTAAGGATTTCATAGGCTTTACCACATGCACTGGAATGAACAACTAAATAAGCTCTTCATCAAAGTTCTTTTCATATAAACAAAATTCATATTCAGGATTCATAATCATCATTCATAGTCATACATAAACAAGATTATGATCTAGGACTTCCAAATAATAAACTATTACATTGTTAACAGATTTTAATTCTTACATAAATTTCAGATATGTCAAACTCATAATTGAGAAATTGCATAATAGATTCATAGTAGATTACTATATTATTATGTCAATGTGTCCATGTCAAAGGAAAATTACAAAAACTAGACTTATCTGGAAAGCTCTGAGAGTCCTAAATCAGAGACTGGAAACATGAAAATATGGAGTCAAGATTATTCCCATTGATGGTCTTCACCACCCAAATCCTCCAATGGAACAACAACTAATTCCCCTGACTTATGATAAGAAGCATGGACACCATGGCCAAAAGAAGATACCCTCAACCCCCACCACCTCTCCCACCGTGAATACCACAATCAACTGGTTAACATGATGCCATTGGAAAGATGTACAAGTAAGAAGGAATAGGTAAGAAGATGAGTGAGGATTTTCTACCTGAGAGTATATTTATACAAATCTTGCACTCCAAACTCACCAAATAAGAGTGTCGTTATGCCAAATCTTCTCTCCAAATCCATATTGTTACGTTGTCACTGTGTTTCCGTCCTTATAAACACTTGCAAACGTGAGCTAAGTCATGCTCACTTAGTGTTTCCTTGGAGGCACAATGCCTAGGTTCAAATCCCATGCTATCACTTTGACTTGAACCTCTTCTGTCTAGGCTTACTCCTAGGGAAGCCAAGGGGGGTAAACCCTAGTTTCTAGATGAGATTTAGAGTTTAAGTTCTAGGAGTTGGTTTTAATTAGTTTAAAGGTTTGGGGGGGGATCTAGCCTATGATGCAAAGTCAACAATGCAATGTGCAACAATTAATATGTCAAGCAAACCTTTTCTTAGGACAACTAATACTAGTGCTTAAGATTGGGCAAGGGGTCAACTAAAGTGTGAGGGGTGTTGATTAAAAGAGAGTTACAAAGATTACAAACACTTCACAACAACTTTAGATACAAATATACAATTATATACAATATTACAATAAAGAATATCTAAATGTTGCAACAAAGTTATACTAACAAAGATACAATGGATACAAAGATGTTAACTAACAAATTGCTTGTATGTGCAGGAAATTAAAGATACTCACAATGATGCATTCATCAACACAAGAAGCCTAGCATGATCTCAATAGAGTGTCTCATCAAAGGGATGCACTACTCTATTGGACTGCTTTCAATGGCAACAAAATCACTCAAGACCCAACAAGATAGTGCCTCCAAAAGGATGTGCAACCTCTCGAGGGATCACACGAAAGATGACTTATTGAAAAAGAAAAGATTTAAAGGGAAAATGTCCACAAGCACAAATTATGACTACTTAGTGATTAATCCACAACCATAAGATAAGCTTGCATTAAATGTAAATGTGAAATGAAGTGCTTGCAAGTGTAGATGTAGATTACCAAAAGATATAACAAATTGATGCCCAAAGTTGAAGTGGATTAAGGATTTATTAAGTTTCTTAGTGAAGAGTGAATCCTAGCTAAGTGTCAACCCAATACTCCCACCACTTGTACCAAGTAATTGTTGGGTGCTCAAGAAGTAAGGCAACAAGGCCTACCCTAGCTCCACAGGTCAGCCCAAGGGAAAAGAGTACATCCCGGAAAGGACATTGCGCGTCGTGAGACCATCCCTGGCCTAGCACCTTATGTTGCTTCCTCTAGTCCTCGTTTAAATGGTAGAAGTTGGGTCATTAGAGGTGTCATATTAAGTTTAGTTGATTATTATGCCTATGGACTAAGTGTTTTTAGGTGATTAGGTGTGTTTAGGTGAGTTTTACCTGCCCAAAAAGTGCCAAAAAGGGCCAAAACCGAAACTTAAAAGCAGCAAGAAATGAAGTTCTAGATTATTAGATTATTGCATGTGAAGCATATAAAGAACTTGAAAAGAATGTTGAAATGAAAGTAATTACTTTTACACAATTTACATGCCCATATGTGTTTGCAAACTTGAAAAGTAGATGCTTAAGAAACAAGAACTTGCAATGAAAGAAATTTAGTTGCCTTAAACCATCACCATTTGCCCATGAACATTTGCAATAATATAAATGTTTGGAAAGTAAAACTTGCAAATAAAAAAGACTTTAAAGCATGAGATCTAAATCTATGTCTCCATGGGCTTAAGCTAGTACTTAGTTGTGTGAGATCTACTTCTAGATGATTTTAATTCATTAAGAACAACATAGAAACTAAATAACTAAACTAACCATACTATATTGGGGGTTGGCTTTGCCAACTTCTCATCCAAGGTGTAGGTAACAAGGAAAGAAAAAACTTGAAATGAAAAATAGAATTACAAACCACTCACAATGGCACAAGGTGGAGGAAAGCCTTCTTATTTTGTGCCAAAGGGGGTTGGAAATGAAATAGCTAAATTTAAACTAAAGCAATCCTAGCTACAAAACCTTGCCCTAATGACAAGTGGGGCAAAAGAATGAAAAAATTGTAGAAAATTAAATATACAACCTAGCCTTACAATTTTGGGGCGTGGTTTTGCCAAACTCTCACCCAAGATGTAGGCACTAACAAATTTTACAAGAACATAAAATTAAATACAAGAATGCAAGCCTCAAGGGACTCCCGAGGGCTTGCTACAACATTGGAATGATAAGAAAGAGGTTGACAATTGTTACCCAATCAAAAGAGAGGTCATTGGTGTGTTTTGTGACTGAAAATGGGCAACATAACCCCTTGACCTGGTAAGAACCTGCAAAAACTAGCAAGCTATTGTTTGCTGGAAATGCTGCAAAACATACAGAAAAGTTAAGAAAATTATTGTTTTTCAACAGAAATTTCTTACATATAAATTTTAGAAAATAGTATTGATTTTTTTACCTATCTAAGAGTGTTAGCAAACCAAATATGATATGAAATGAAAAAAAAATAGATCTAAGAAATAAGAAAGAGAGGAGTTTGAGTTAGGTTATGAAGGAGAGATTCCAACTTGAAGCCAACCTTACAAACCAATGAAGAAACCTACAACTTGTGAAACCAAAGTGAGATGAGAGCAATAGTTGATAAGACAAACAAGTAATACAAACTAATTTGCACTACCTCTTATCCTATACAAATAGGTCTACAACTACACTATTGTATGATCTATCCAAACAAACTAATTTGCTTTAGATATTAACTCTAGATCTCAAATATAAAAAAACACAAGAAACAAGATCACCTCCAATGCATGTGCACCAATACAAAATCTCAAGAACATCAAGATCCTCCAAAGATCTTTCTCATTAACCAAATGAAGAGGTTGTAGCAACTAATTGCTCCAAGCTCCTCTCCAAAATGGAGCAAGATGGAATGAAAGCAAGATGAAAGATGAGAGAGAGACGAAGCAAGATTTGGGTAGCATAACAATAGCTCAATAAATGGTAATAAATGAGTGAGGGAGGGGTTCTATTTATACTTGGGAAAGCAAATCTACCCCTCTTGGATGAGTTGCAAGTGTCACACATCAAGGAAAAATTACTTTTAGGGTTTTGGTAAGTTAGGGTTTTGGCATGGATGGATGAAATGTCAATGAGTTGGAGTGAGTTGACGAGGATTTGACAAGTCAAATGATGAGTTTTAGGGTCTAGGAAGGAACACCAAGGGATATAATAAGTCTCCCATTAATTATTTATTTATTTTTTACTTTTTGGAGACTTTCTAGAAGGGGGGCACACCTCTCTAGGGAAAGTGACGTTTTTGCTTAATGGCTAGGTGAGGGGGTGATGTGAGGGTTGGAAAAGATTAGGAATAGTCTTTATCATAATTTTCCATCTTTACTTTACTCCATTTGCTTGAAAATTACAAAAATGACATTTTTCATATGTCATGTCCAACAATTAAAATTGTTATTTTGACTAACTAAGACTCCCTATGGACAAACACCTAGAAAAAGTTGTCCGACTGAGCTGAAACTTGGTCCAAGGGTGTAGAGGGTCTCATTCCATTTATTTTGAGCACAAATACCTCTAGCAAAAACCCAAGGACCTAGTTTTTACAATATTTGCTCAAAAATAATTAATTAAATTACCCAACCTTAGGCAATTTTAATTAATTAAAAAAAACTATCTAGACTCGACGAAACTCCGTGAAAATTTCTGAAATGTCTTACATGGTCATTTACATCATTCCTAAACACAAGCTACCAGAGGATCAATCCATTAGAACGCCCTTCACCACTTTGGAGGAATTATTAATGGTGGGAGTGAAAAACTCAAGGGAAATTAATAACGCTGAAAAACCCAATTAATAACCCGAGGATAAAAAACACTCAGTGAAAGGAACTCTCCCAATAAATAAATCATAAGGTAACTGACCTAACTATGATCCATGCAAACCTATTACATTATTATCCACGCAGGGGAGCGGAAATTCCAATTACAAAAATATGTGTTGGAGGCAAAATTTGCCCTATAGAACCAAATAGTCTCTGACTTGGTAAAATCTGATGATGAATCTCTTCATGGTACATGGAGTTGACCCCCTAGATAAATAGGTGGTCAACACACTGGGTATGCTATTGCTCTTGAAAAGTTGTCATTGTACCATTGCTCTCCAAATCCCTGTCACTGTTGGTGCTCCCAACGCCTCAGTTTATAAATGAAAGGAAAAAATGATGTTATGGGGGTTGCTTTTGGTTTTCTAGGATTTCAATTTACTTCCATTGGTTGTGGAACGCTCCCCCTTCCTCTTTCCTGCCATACGCCCTTCATATTCCTGCGTGGCTTTGGTTTTTTAATTTTTATTGGCATTTTCTTTTAACAGTGGCCCCATTTCCTCTACATGAAAACAAAGACTGATATTCAGGATACATTTCCAGGCAGAGGAAGCGGATGCATCACATGCCGGACCATTTCCTATCAAACCAAAACAGTGTCAGAGCCAACAATGAAAAAATACAGAGAATCTGAAACATATTGACAATTTGGTGATTCCAGTGCGTATCAAGGGTGGGAATAGCACCTTCCCTAGGCAATTCCGATAACAAAGGTATTAAGATGTTTTTCAGAACATTAGAGTTGTCTATACTTTTGATGATGGGGATATAAGGCATGGTGATATGTTGTTGATAACTTGATTTCAATTTGGACATCCATGCAAATATACCTTCAGTTTTGAGGGATTGATAGAAAAAGTCTATTTCTTGAATTGTCAAAGACTTCCAACAAAAGATCTTCTAGAACACACATAATGCCAAAAAATTGCTCAAACAAATGTACTGTGTTTTCAACTTTGGTAGAATGTACAATAAGATAAGAGTCCCCTTTAAAAGAGAAGGGGGTTAACTTTAAAGTGGCATCTGGCCTCTCCTAATCTATAATAATCTTACATGTAATAAGTGCCATTCAAATTAAATAACCTAAACCATGATCTTTAAAAACATGAAAACCACAAATAACTTAATAAGGGAGAAGTCACTCTGATGCACCACTCAGTAATATAATTTTGCAATAGTGTAGTTTTACACTGCATCTGTTAAACAAAAACTAGAGAGTTGTAAAATACCACATACAGACAAAATTGCAATGATTCATGTGCACGCCATACAAGATTTTGCATCTTAAAAATTGTAACCAAAACATTGAACCGTTGATTTCTAGCTGAAGGTATGGCTAGCAGATAACTCATATATTTAGGCAAGGTAAAGAATAACATAGTCACATAAGAAGGTATCACTTCTTTTCGTCCAGTTAAACGCACAAGATGAAATCATGTTCACATTTTGTAATTATCCTAAAATTCTTCTTATTGTATCTTTTCATAAAATATCTATGTTCAAATATGAGCTACTCACATGTTCAGGAATTACGGATGAATGATAAAAACTCTTTGATCCACCCATAAAGGAGAGGAACCAATTTCAAACAAGCCAAACAAAGGAGCCTCCTGTCATGAAAAGGAAAAGCTAAGAGTAAATGAAAATTAATCATAATTACATGTAGGAATTAATTAGTCTAATCAATCAAATAGTGTATTAAGGTGATCGGAACGACAAGAACAAATTCCACGTAGGAGCCATAAATAATAATTGGATAAGTATTGAATCCAAAATAAGAATAAAATAGCCCATATCTTTTGGAGGTCACCTTTGATTTTTATGATATTAAGAACAAAGGCAAAGCGGTATTAATTGAAGCTTTCACCAACCTTCAGACACTTATACTGAGCCAAGCAAACAAAATTTCACCACTCAAGCCAAAATAATCAAGAAACAAATCTCAAGTAAAAGTTGAAAAAACTGGAGCATTCAGGTTCTGTGGATAAAATGGAAGGGATTTCCCTTCTTAAATGGACCCTCAGTCTGCCGATTCATCATTCAACCATCACTTCCCACATCTCTACACTTTTAAAAATAGAGATTTTTCTCATATTTTATTCAATAATTGTTTTTTAATTGTTTGGATATTGAGATTATGTGATAAACTCTATCAATAATTCTTTGAGATTCTGTGACTTCTTACCCTCTTCACTTCATAAATGCCAGTTTGACTTCTATGGCTTCACTGCCATCCTAAGATCTACACAAATTTGAATTTGTCATTTCTTTCGTTAATATTATGGTATGACTGAGTGTTACCTCTGTGAACTGATGAGAATGAAATTCGGAAACAAGAAGAAACTACTATTCAATTGGCTAATAACTTCAGAAGCATGACCGGCTCAAAAGAATATAATTTATATTAGATATTAGCACCAAGAGAGAAAGTGGTGACTAATGTAATATCTTGAGAAAGAACACCTTTGAAGGAGAATAGGCCCCCATAAATACGTGAGTTACTATAATCTGGTGAGTTCTCATTGTATCCTCAATTCTGAGATAGAGCGATTCACCTGGCGGTTTCCAGTTAGTGTACTGAATTGCAATACAGTCTTGTGAGGAGTTTTGGAAGAAGAGGGTTGCGGAGTCTGTCAATTTCAATATTGGCTTGGATATCTCATGGCTAGAGGGTTTGGGACTATGATCCAGTTTCATGTGTTCTTATCCTTGGAAAGTGTGTTTGTCCCCTTTGTTGGCGCTATCTATCCTGAGTTTATTCGAGAGGAATTCTGGAATCCAAGGTTAAGATGCCGGAGGAAACTTGACACGTGGTTGGAGTGACAGGTATAAGTCAGTAATTGCTTGAGCACCATCTTCTATATTCTAGCAGGGTATGGGCCCACACCCCTCCAGTAATCCTAAAACGCTGGAAGGAAAAAATAGATGAGCTCAGTAAAGGGAAGCTGTCACTAGGGTTACTACTTTGAGGGAGTAGTTTCCGAAACACTTGCGGCTAGGGTTACTAGCAGAAAGCTTGTTAATGAAACCTAAACCCTTATCAAGAGGCACCTTAAGTGATGAGATTAATTCATCTCTAAATGGAGTCGAGTGTGCCCCTAGCCCAATGCATCTCACAGTACACTCGAGAAGGCCAGACGCCCAGTTTGGATTTCTGGTCAAATGTAGTGTTTGACCAAGTCAAGCAAACCATGACGAACTTTATGAAGTCCGAGAACAAGCTACATGGGAGCTTATAACTTCAGAGTATGGAAGACAATGATTGACCTCCTCCTTGCTAAGAATAAAGTGTTGGGAATTTGAGAAGAATCATTGAAGCCAGAGTTTATAGAAGGAGAGGAGAAGGAACGGAATGTTGCGGCTATGGAGAAGTTCAAAGGCGTTGACATCAATGCAAGGTATCATGTGGATTCCGCAAAGGCCACTTGATACCCTACATCTCCATGACTCATCGAAGAAGATGTACGATGCCTAACAAATCTGTAGTGGAAACATTGGACAAGTTAGTAATTCACGAGAAGAATGAGCTCAGTGACATAGAGAGATGAATGATAGCCCGTGACATAACATCCTAGCATGGGATATCCCGGTAGAGATCAACTACAACTATTGAAGATGCTTCAGAAAGGAATTGGTGGTACTCAATAGTCTTCCCAAGACATGAGTGCATTTGCAGAAAGCATGAACACAAGGAGGACCACTAGACATTTAGAAGAACTTTGGACTAGCATGCTGAGAGAAGAATCAAAGGATCAATGCTAAAGATAAACCCCAAAATAATTACGACGATAAAGATTTCACATCAAGATTCAAGAACTTCGGGATCAAAAGGAATTTTGGTTCAAGGGGGAAGCCAAACCAAGAGAAAGACATTTAAATCTGATTACTTCAAGTACATCGAGAATGCGGTCTCTGATCGGTGTCAGGAGCTAAGGAAAGGAAGAACAAACGAGCATGTCGATTATTAGAAGAAAAAACTACTAAGAAGACTAGTGGGATGAACTTCTTATGCTAAAGATGAAAACAACCCTCTTCTTATTCTCTTGTACATATCTTGCTGCATCGTCTCTATACATATCTTGTATATCTATCTCTTGGAAGATAATGTGTTCCAAGAAGGACTATACCCATGAAAGAACAAAGCGGACAAGGATGAATTTCATTAGATAATACATATGAAAGGATGAGAAAATAAAAATCATGTGGAAGCTAACGAATAGACGAATCAATCCCGAGGCTTAGAATTTAGACATCAAGAGAAATTGGGGGAAATAATTATGATGACAACTAAGACGAAGCGTGGACTCTGTTAATGAGAGCCAATTATATATTGCAGAGAACAATAAGGTTGAGATGGAAGCATGGACTCTATTATATGTTGTAGAAAACAATAAGGACAAGAGACGGAAGCATTGACTCAGTCAGACGAAGGGAGCAGATTATACACTCTTACATGAAGCAAAGATTAGGAGGAGCTAATCTATATGATCCATAGAAGATGATGAAATGTATATATCCATGGAAACAACCATGAAAAAAGAAGCACGTGTTCAGTGTGACCTTAGAACAAGTCTTCTTTGAAGAGAAGCCTTTAAGTATTCTTGGTTGTCCATCCTGATCCGTGAACCAATGATGAAGATAAGAAATTAGAATCTAGGACATGGAATCTATAAGAAACTCCATGGATCCAAGAACTAAGTAAAAGAAAAGAACATGAAGATTCCAAGAAAGAAGAATCCAGAACAACCAGTCATTGTATCAATAATCCACAAGATTACCGACCTAATATGAACTCACTAAAAGCAATCAAGGAAGGCTGAGAAGTGGTGATGAAGAAACGGTGTCACGGAAGACTTATGAATGAAAGCATTGCGAGATCTAGAACTAGAGGTTCTCCCGGATGGAGGGGAAGACTATGATGATTGATTGTTCAGTACACTAGACTTATCTCTATATAAGTCATTATATTATCCATAACATCCATAAATTCGAGAATTGTAGGATGAATGCAAAGAATGTTCTCTAGAAGAAATTGAGTAAAGAGTGCATGCAAAGAAATCTCAAGACTTTGGGGCATGCCAGAAAGAGATGCTCATGTATGTCTGCGGATAAGAAGAGAACACTAACTTGGTGGAGAATCTCCGATTACTGTGACGATAAAAATTTCCCTGTAAACATCAAGATGACTCTTGGAAAGATCCGGATCTCAGAGACATGAAGTGCCACATGGATATGTTCGAGTCCTCCAACTATGATATACTCTATTGTTCATCTACAAAACCTTCACATTGTTCGGACTCGGTACAAACATTACATTATCCATGATGAAGTCCGAAAAGAAGAAAATGATTCTCCAAGCATATCTCCTGAGATGAAGTGAGATAAGCATACATTTTGGTAAAGCCCATATTCAAGATGAAAGAACTTGCATACTCAAGCTAGAGCTCATGGAAAATAACTCTACTAACGGAAGGAAGACTCTCCAAGCTAGAAAAGTACACAAACATTTATTTTGTGATTGAAATAACTCTCTCAGAGTTAGGAGGAGCATTTATCTTTGTAAAAGACCAGATTGGACAGATGCTTTCTGTTCAAAAAGTGGTTAGGATTTCTGATGTCTGATGGCTATTGTAGTTCTTTATGGGAAGTAGTACGATTGATGATGTATCATAGACAACTACTACCCATTATGGAAGTGGTCTAGGATAAGTAATTATTCTTGGCGATCACTCTGAGAGTAGTGAGTCAAGTAGAATAGATGCACTTTCATTCGAGGCGATCATTCTTCAGTTCCCGCGAGTTCTGAGCAGTTTCGAATATTCGTCCATTTGGAGGTTGATGCCGGACAGACATTCCTCAAGGGCAAACTCATTCTTTCCATGATACACTTTATTTAGTGTTAGAGGAATGGCCCGAGGGCAGAATGGTCAGACCAGTTGCTCCTCGAGGTATACTCATTCTCTCGAGCTACACCTTGTTGATGTCGGAGGGAGCTTAGCTAGGAGTGAGAGTAGTCCAGGGCTCGTGTCGAGGACAATTATTCCTCAGACTCATTCTTCCTAGGTTACACTTTGTTTAGTGTCGAAAGAATGGCGCAGGGTGCAAGAATAGTCGAGAGAAATTCATTCACCAAGAAATGAAACTCATTCCCCTCCGGGTTACACACTTTTTATTGTAGGAGGAATGGCCCAGGATAGGAATGGTCCAAGCATTCTCGAGGGAAGACTCATTCTCTCAGTTACACTTTGTTTAGTGTCGAAAAGAATGGCCCAGGGTGGGAAAAGGTTGGGTTCAAAAATCAGACTCAATCCTTCTTCCTTGGTTGAGAAGAATGGGGTAGATATCCAGTGTTGATATTCTATATTGAGAGAAAACATTCTTTCAAACTACCTGAATGTGAGTGAAAAGGTGTGGCGGATGTGTGTGTTATATATTGAGGAGTGGAGCAAATTTCTTTCAAATCCTGACGTGAGAGTGAAGAGATTGGCGAATGATCGTGTTGATATTCTATCTGAGGAAAGGCACTCTTCGAGATCTCACAAAGGTGAGTGAAAGGTGTGATTGGTCGATTTTATGATAACATTGTTCTATCTGCGGATGAAGACTCGTGGTGGCATACATTCTTTTAGATCTCCTGGGCATGTGATGAAATATTGGCCCAGATGATATTGTTTTTATCATAGCATTGTTTCTATCACGAGGATGCTCGAGATGTTTGTTATGAAGACTATGATAGTAGATATGAGGACCTCTTGTGGTAGATGTGTTCACTACTCACAACTATCACGTTGCTGATCAAGTAGCATGCAGACACTTGATGTAGTAGTTATACTTTGGATTGTGAATTGTGTACTACTGAATAGACACAGGCATGTTTTATCCTTGTTCTAATTGCCTTGAAGACTATCAGCAGTTTATTGGAGATGATGATCCTTCGGATGAACATAGATTTCCGAGGCGGAAAAGCAGTTCATAGTTTTACTCCTCTTGTATCCTCTATGTGTGAGTGACTTATTCAGCATCGTATTACTCGGATGAAGTATGGTTTCAAGAGATGATGTAGGCAGTAGTGATAGTGATGCTTATGATCTAGTCATGAAGTAGTCTAGATGATTATATTGATGATACCGGGTAAATGGCATGTTTTGTGCTCAAGTCTATTACCCGTAAATACCTCTCTAACTAGGAGGAGTGTTAATATTATGGTAGTTGTGGGAGGTATTTACCTCTACATGTGAACAGCGAATAGAAGACACAAAGGAAATAGAAACCCTAATGGTGGCTAATAACCCTAGAAGCAGCGCGGCTCAAGAATATGAACATATTAGGCTATTAGCCTCCAAGAAGAAGTCGGCCAGAAATAATAATAATATACTAAGCAATTTTATACCCATAAGGATAAATTATTTCAACAAAATTTGGCGGGATTCTACTATGTCTGGTAGCCAATTCTCATTTAGCATCTCGGCCGGTTCTTGACTGATGGAGTTCAGCATCGAGTTTCCCGGTTAGTGCTTAACTGCCAGTTCTGATCTGGTGTGCGAGTTTTGAGAGGAGGGTTAGATAAAGGCTGTAACAACTAGTTCGACAATGGCTTGGATATCTCTTGGCTAGGGTTTGGGACTATCACGTCCTGAGTTTCTTGTGTTGTGTTATCCTTGGAGAGAGATGCATTGTCCCTTTGTTTGGCTATCCCTAGCCTACAAGAGTTGAATTCGGAGAATTCCACCGATCCAAGAGTTAAAAGGTGCTCGGAGGAAACTGACCTATGGTTGGGTGATGAAGGTACCGTCAATGGTAAAATGAGCACACCATCTACTATATTCTAGCAGGTTATGGGCTACCCTTGGAATCAAGCCTAAAGCATTAAGAAGGAAACATAGCATTTAGATATTGAGCTCATTGAGAGTATGCTGGGGTTACTAGCATGAGCAGTTTCTAGAAACATTGCAGCTAGGGTTACTATCAGAAAGCGGGTTGTAGAAACTATAAACCTCTTATCGAGGCACCTTAGAATGATGAGATTAGAGCCTAATCTCTAGATGAATCGTGTACTGGCAATGCATCTCACGGTACACTCAGGCCAAGGCAGTTTTGGATTTTGGTCAAAAATCTAGAGTTTGACCAAGTCAAACAAGCCATGGTGAACTCTATGATGCGAGAACAAGTTGATCTGAACCTTCTAACTTGAGCATGGAAGATAGTGACCTCATCCTTGCTAAGAATAAAGTGTTGGACATTGTGAAAGGAAAGATCATGAAGCAGGAGTTTACGGAAGGAGGAGAAGGAGCTGATAATGTTGCAGCTATGGAGAATTTCAAAGAAGTTGATATCAATGCCATGAGTATCATGGTGGATTCCATAAAAGACCACTTGATACCTACATCTCCCATCTTGACTCATCGAGAAGATGCACGATGCCCTAGCAAAATCTCTTCTGATCGAGAAACATTGGACAAGTTATGGAGTGAAGAATGAAACCATTGACATGAAGATGAATGATGACATCATAACATCCTACTTTGTAAGGATCTCCCGGCTAAGAGATCAACTGCAACCTATTGAAGAAATCACATCCAGAAAAGGTGGTGAACATAGTACTCAATGGTCTTCCCAAGACATGGGATGCATTTCATGCTTATAGGAACACAAAGGAAAGAATTACTCGACATTTGAATAACTTTGGACTTGTTGTGCTCAAGAAGAATCAAGGATCAATGCAAGAGAAACCCCAAAAGTGCGATGATCAGGCCTTCTGACAAGATTCAAGAACTTCGGTAACAAAAGGAAGTTTGGTTTAAAGAGGAAGCCAAACCAAGAGAAAGACATTTCATAAATGCAATGCTTCAATTTGTCGGAAATGCGGTCCTCAGAGAATCATTGTCCTGAGCTAAGAAAAGGAAGAAGAAACATAAAGCATTGATTATTAGAAGAAAAGGAACCTACTAAGAAGACTAAGCGGGGATGGAAGAGACTTCTTCTACTAAAAGGTAACAACACTCTTCTTGTTCTCTTGTACATATCTTGCTTTGCATCGTCCTGCATTGTATCTTGTATATCTATCTCTTGGAAGATAATGTGTTCCAAGAAGGACTATACCTATGAAGAACAACAAGACAAGGATGAATTTCATTGAATAATACATATGAAGGATGAAATACAAATCATGTGGAAACTCTTGCCAAGATAAGGCAGAATCAATCTGAAGAGACTTAGAAGTCGGACATCAAGAGAAATTGGGGAAAAACTTATGACAACAACTAAGGCCGAATGGACTCTGTTAGACAAGAGCCAATTATATATTAGAAGACAATAAGGTTGGAGATGGAAGCATGGATTCTATTATATATTGTAAGAAGACAACCGGAGACGAGCCAGTAATTAGAGACGAAGGAGAAGATTATATGCTGCTCTTACATGAAGCAAGATTAAGGAGGGAGATAATCCTGTGATCGAGTGAAGATGATGAAATGTATATATCAATAGTAACAACCATGAAAGAAACTACGTGTTCATCTCAACTACAAAATAAGATCTCTTCGAAGAAAAGCCTTAAAACTATTCCTAGTTGTCCATCCAGAACCGTGAACCAATGATGAAGGTAAGAATTGGAATCTCTAGGACATGGAATCTATAAACTCCATGGACCAGAACTAGAAAAGAAGAACATGAAGATTCAAGAAAGAAAGAAAACAACCAGTCATTGTATCCATGTCTAGTGCAGAGCCTAATATGTGAACTCACTAAATCAAGCAGGAAAAGAGCTGAGTCATTGATGAAAACGGAATAATACTGGGAAGACTTATGAATGAAAGCATTAGAGATCGGAGACAGAAGGTTCTCCCATATGGAGGGAGGAGAATATGATGATTGATTGTTTCAGTACACCCAGGACTTATCTCTATATAAGTCATTATATTATCCACAACATCCATAAATTGAGAATTCTACATCGGATGAATGAAAATGTTCTCTAGAAGAAATTGAGTAAGAGCATACAAAGCAATCTCAAGACTTTGAGGCATACAGAAAAGAGACCCTTGTATGCAGAAAGAAAAAGACAACTTGGTGGAAATCTCCGATTACTGCACAACAAGCGTGGTAAGATTTCCTATATAACATCCAGATGACTATTAGGAAGAATCGGAATCTCATGATGTGAGAAAGAAGTACTTACATGGATATGTTTCGGTCCTCAATATGATATATATTGTTCACATCCTACAGAAAGCCTTCACAATGTTCAGACCTCTGATACAAGCATTACATTATCCATGATGAAGTCGAGAAAGGAAAAGTGATTCTCCAAACATATCTCCACGGATGAAGATAAGAATACATTTTGGTAAAGCCCACATTCAATATGAAAGAACTTGCATACTCAGCTAGAGCTGTGGAAATAACTCTACTAACCGGAAGGAAGACTCTCCAAGCCCTACAGAAGAAGGTACATAAACATTTATTTTGTGATTGAAATAACTCTCGAATTAGGAGGGAGCATTTATCTTAATAGCAGTTAGGCAGATTCTTTCTGTTGAGGAAAGAGTGGATTAAATATTCCGGCCAGACGGTGGTTTCCCATTAGTTAACATGGGCTGAGATATATTGTTGATGTGTCATAGACAATGACTTCCCATTGGGAAGTAGTCTGGAATAGTCATTCTTCTTAGCGAGTCACTACGATGTAGTGAGTCCAAGTAGAATAGTGCACTCACGGCAGTCATTCTTTCAAAGTTCTAAGTTGTGAGCAGTTTCAAACAATCGTCCGTTTTGGAGGTTGTCTGCAGGACAGACATTCCTCGAGAGAAGACTCATTCTTTCAGGGATACACTTTGTTTGATTATTAGGAGGAGGAATGGCCGGGTGAAATGTTCGAACAAATTACTCCCTCGGTGAACTCATTCTATCCTAGGCTACACCTTGTTTGGTGTCGAGGAGGAATGGCCGAAGGGTGGGGAAGTAGTCTAAACCATCAATAGAGACAGTTATTCTCGAGGCAGACTCAACCTCGAGTTACTGTTTAGTAATGAAGAATAGCCCTGGTGAGAATAGTCCGGGCATTCATTCCCTAAGGAAGACTCATTCCCTCGAGGTTACACTTTGTTTAGTGTCGAGAATGGCGGAAGGAATGGTCCAAGCATTTCTCGAGGCGATCATTCTCGAGTTACCACTGTTTAGTGTTGAAAGAATGGCTCAGAATTGAAATGGTTCGGGGTTAATCCGAAACAATCCTTCTTCCTTGGTTGAGAAAGAATGGGGAATGTGATGTTGATATTCTATATTGAGGGCATACATTCTTTTAAATCTCCTGAGACATTAGTGAAAGATTGGCCTAGATTATTATTATTGATGTTATATATTGAGAATGAGACATTCTTTCGATCTCATAGACGTGATTGAAAGATTGGCCGAGATGATCATTGGTGATATTCTATACGAGACACTCTTCGAGATCTCACAAGGTGAGTGAATTGGCCCTTTGATTCATTTTTATGATAAAGCATTGTTCTATGCGGATGAAGACTCTTGTGGTGGCAAACATTCTTTCAGATCTCACGAGGCGTGGTAGAAAAGATTGGCATAGATGATTCAATTTTTATCATAGCATTGTTTCTATGTAGGATGCTCTCGGATGTTTGTTATGAAGACTTATATATGGCGATTAGATGAGGGACTACGTAGTGAAGATATGTTCACTGTTCATGACTTTACGTTGATGATCAAGTACTTGTATGTTACTTGATGGTAGTTAACCACTGGATTGTAGTTGTGTACTACTATGAATGAACACCCGGTGTGTTCTATCCTTGTTCTAATTGCCTTGAAAACTATCAACAATTTGGCAAATGATTATTGAGATGAACCGCAGTTTTCTAGGCAGGAAAGCAGGTTGAGTTTTTACTCTCTTGTATCCTCTATGGTGAGAGTGACTTATCTAGCAATCATATTACTCGAGATGATATGGTTGAGAGATGATCGCGGTGATGATGATAATTGTTCCTCTTGATGAATGTAGTAAAGTCGAATAAATATATTGATATACCCGAGTAAATGGTATGTTTTATTGCTCAAGTCCATTACACAGTAAATACCTCTCTAGCTAGGAGGGAGTGTTAATATTATGGTAGTTGTGGGAGGTGTTAAACCTCCACATGTAACACGATGAGAATAGAAGACTTGGGAAGCAAGAGAAACCCTAATGAATTGAATAATAACCCTAGAAGCCTTGTCGCTCAAAGAATATAATTTATATTAGGCTATTAGCCTCCCAGAGAAAAAGTCGATAAATAATAATAATATCTTGAGCAGACACTATCCAGAAGGAGAAGTATTTGACAAACAGACACATACCCAGAAGGAGAAGTCGGCCCCAGCAAACTGGCAAGATTACTATAAATACAAGGTGCCCGTTCTCATTTGTAGCATATCAGCAGTTACAGACAGAGCCAATTATGTGCAGCAGTTTCCCAGTTGGTGCGCACTACAGTTGCAGTCTGGTGCGCAGGTTTGGAGGAGGGTTGCAGGTGCAGTTGCAGCAGCAACTAGTTTCAGTATTGGCTTGGATATCTCTTGGCTAGGGTTTGGGACCATCTGATCAGTTTCTTGTGTTGCGCTATCCTTGGAGAGAGATGCGTTGTCCCTTTGTTTGGCTATCTAGCCTAGGGATTGCTTCCAGAGGAATTCTCAGTCAAGGTTAAGGTGCTCAGAGGGAGGCTTCGGCCTGTGGTTGGGTGACGAGGGTATCGTCAATGGTAAAACAAGCATACCATCTTCTATATTCTAACATGCTCTTGTCTAAAAATGCAACATATTTGTTGAATGACTAATTCAACTAATATTCATAGAAGAAACAACCCTCATTGAAAACCACAAGTTTAAAAAGGCCACATCATCCTTACTATGGATCCTAAGAAAAATCTTTACATGTGGACTTCCAGTATCTTGACAATTTGGAGCCTAATATAGATAATCAATCTAGTGTACTTCATCTTGGCCAGGAAGTAGATAAAAGGCCTGCCAATGTCACACATCTAGGTAATCCATGACAACTATAAAGACACCAACAATATGATTAGACCAATTTAGTCTCCAACAGATTACATAAAAATCTGTGGAGGATTAAAACCTATGTCACATGAGATGGGGACACGCACACATGTAGATTTGAGTGTTTGAAACGAGACATGTAGACCCCCCTGCTGAATTTTGAGCAGCTGCAGAAGTTATTATTTTCAAGCAACCCTCCTAGCTGGCCTCCAAGCAGCCCTCTTCAAGCTGGCCTCTTCCTAAACCGCCCTCCTGAAGTTGCCCCCTTTCCAGGTCAGCCTAGGTCAGCCCTAACCTAGTTGTCCTAACCTAAATCCTATCCTATCCTAACCTAGGAGGTGGCCCTAACCTAAAGCTACCTAACCTAAACTCTATCCTATAAAAAGAGAGGGAGGCACCCTCTCTTCACATCAGTTTTCACATGAATTTCTATATCAATTTTCTATATCAGTTTTACATCAGATTAGTTCACTTATTCTGATCAGCAGTTAGAACTATTCTGAGGGGGAAACAAGGCCTATTCTAAGGCAACAACTAATCTATTCTAGCAGCATCCATCTACTCTGTCCTGTAGCAGCTGATAACTGAGTTATGGGCAGCATATAAGAGGTTGTTCTATAGCAGCAAATATACTATGTTCTAAAGATGTTTTGGACAACAACTGAAGGTGTTCTGAACAACAACTAAAGGTTGTTCTGGACAACATCTAAGGGACTTTTCTGAGGGTGGAAAAACTCTGTTCTGGGCAGCAATCTGAGGCAGCTTTGAGGGCAGTTCTGAGACAGCCTTAAGGCCATATTTGGGGCAGCCAACAAGCAGCAACAAAACAGTTTTGTGACAACAACTAGAGAATAGAAAAATCTACTGGTAGAGGCTCAAATATATAGAAGACATGGTGACAACAATAAGAACTATTGTCTTAGTGCTATTATCTTATCTCCCTCTTTCTAGAAGAGTCTTGTAAGTCCATTATACTTGTTTGACTAATCAAAATATCACAAGAAGAAGTTTGTTGGGTTTTCTTCCCCTTGAGGGTTTCCCAGGATAAACACTTGTTTGTTGTGTGAATGCCTTTCTTTCAGTGATCCTTATGCTTCAGTTAATGTTCTAGTTAATTGTTAAAGGTTAAAGAACACTACTGTGAACTGTTGTTATATGTTTAAGATTGAAAATTAACATGGTATCAGAGCCACCCTGAAAGAGAGCATTTTCACAAGGAAGATGAGGCTAAGCGCAGAATATTCCAGCGAATATAGAAGAATGTCTAGGCGAATATTTCAGGAGTGCTTAAACCAAGTTTAAGGTCTGGTTGAGGTGAGTTTAAGGCATGGTACAGGTTTGCTATAATCTCAGAGCTAAGACAAACTTCATGACCTTCTCTTAGACCAGATTTAAGGCAAAGTTCAGTCCTGTTACAGGTCGAGCTGCAGATCCAATTTGGGCACAAGTTTTGGAGCATATCTGAAGTTTGTTGTGTGAAGCTCTGTTACAAAAATTGGCAAAAAATCGCCAAAATCACGATTTTTTCATCAAAATGATTTTTTCCCAAAAAATTGCTGAAAAAATAGGAAAAAAGTCGGCAAAAAATTGGAAAAAATCATTGGTCAATGGAAAAAATCGCCTGTGTAAAAAAGTCTCTGCATTTAAGGGTTCGTGAGGGGTTTTTTTGGTTTTTTTGTGCATTTAAGTTTTCCGATGTTTTGTCGATTTTTACGAAACGATGTTTTCTGGACCCCGACGATTTTTTCACCGAAACGATTTTTGTAACACTGGTGTGATGCTTGAGCAAATTCAAGCAAAATATTAGAGCTCATCCTAGGCAAGTCTTAAGAATCTTTTAAAGTCCATCCTGGTGTGTATCTCAAGCAAATTTCAGGTAGGATATCAGTCCGAGTTTTAGAAGCAAGAATATAGGTAAGTACTTGATTTGGGCTTATTGTGGCAAAGTTTAGTGACTAGTTTTAGAGATATGTTATGCTCTACTGTTGACTGGTTTTGAGTCTAGGGACTGGTCACTTGGTGACAAAGCGATAATCAAAACACTTGCTTAGTTACCTCTAATAAACATTGGGATATGTCTATAGTTTATGACAGTCTTGAAGGAGGCTTGAGGCTAGGTCATTTGGACACCTGTGGCAATGAAGAAAATGTAAGCCTCAAAACGTTTGCACAAGGAGATGATGGACCATGATTGCACTTACTTTATCTCTACAGTTTTGGAAAATAGAAGAGACATGTATTCGACAGCGCTAGGAGGCAACGAATTGCATTCAAACCCTCATCCACATGTACTCAGTAAGACAATAGTTTGTCACTATGAATATCTTGTTTATATTCTTGGACAAACAACAGTAAGGAAAAGTACCTATGCAATCAAACACTCAGTTATATATGACAAGTCACAGTTTTGAGATCTAGAAGGAAAGGTTCAAGAGATCTTATGGTATCTCTTTCAGAAGAATAGAGTTTCTAGTTACAAAAGTCCAAGGCATTGCCACATTCTTTTAGCAGTAGCATAATTTTGACAACAACAGTTTAGCGAAGTACAAGGTATGTATCCTATGTAGTTAGTTAATTGTGTTTGATTCTCAAATTTCACAGCAAGAACAGGTCTAGATTTCAACTTGTATTATCACATGTCCAAAGAAGTTGTCATCTCACCATATAACTATTGTAATTGATGCAAGTTGGGTCATTTTCCCTAGTCTGCAAACCCAACAATTTGTCTTGGTTAGTTGGACCATTATCCCTGGTACGGGAGTCCGACAAGTTCTCATTTGAGTCATTTATTATTAGGATGGGTTATTCTCCATGATTTTGGGAACACATCAGATATGTTCATTTGAGTCAGACCATTTCCCTGGACACTGGAGTCCTGAAAATTATAATTGGGCCATTGTCCCTGGTATGGGAGCTCATTAGTATTATGCATGTAGTCCATAGTATGTCTCACAGTGTCCAGTAGTTTGCCGAAAGAGAAGAGAACTAAGATGGAGCCTTCTGGGAAGAAAGGAATTTTTATTGGGTACAATGAAACATCCAAGGCTACAAAATCTATGTTCTAGGCCAAATATATGTCAAGGTAAGCAGGGATGTAAATTTTCATGAAGAAGCTACATTTAAGCAATCTAAAGAATCGCATCAAGATAAAGAGATGGAGGAACCAGAAGAGCCATTGGATCAAGTTGATAATGTGGCTCTTATGGCTCATATTAACAATGCAGAACCCACCATCTATGAGGATGCTGCTGCTAATCAGCAAGAATGGAAAGATGCCATGGTGGAAGAATATCAATCCATCATGAAAAATGATGTATGGGAAGTAGTTCCAAGACCAGAAGGAAAATTTGTGGTTACTTCCAAATGGTTTTCCAAAATCAAGCATGCAGCTGATGCAAGTATTGAGAAATACAAAGAAAGATTTGGGGCTCATGGTTTTTCTCAAAAGGAAGGTATTGACTATGATGAAACATTCACACCTGTTGCAAGGTACACTTCCATCAGGACCATCATATCCCTCGCTTCAGTTCTGGGTTGGAAACTTCACCAGATGGATGTAAAGACTACATTCCT
>SNQJ01S0031565.1:135724-155691 GCA_010110895.2 Picea sitchensis | reverse complement strand
AGTTGAGATGACACCCAATATCTGGTACATAGACAATAGGGCTTCGAGCCACATGACTGGTGTGAGGGAGAATTTTACTGATCTCATAGATACAAAGGTCATGATGGATATTTATCTTGGTGATGATACCTTATTCAGAGTTATTGGGCATGGCATAATTACCTTTTAGAGAGATGGCTTGCCACCTATTTCATTCAGGGATGTTCTCTATGTCCCTGGGTTGAAGAAGAATATGATATCAATTTCCACCCTACATGATAGAGGTATTTAGGTGTCCTTCAAAGGGACATAGGTCCTCATACACCCTAAGGGGTCATGTCTCACCTCAGGGTAGGTGATTGGAGTGAGGGATGGGAAATTGTTCAGATTGTTTTTTCAACCACTTCATACTTTGGTAGCGAGTAATGACAATAAAAGTCAGTTATGTGAGTTATGGCATCAGAGGATGGCTCGCCTGCATCATGGGGATCTTGGAGGACTGAGACAGGTTGTGACAAGAGTGCCACAGTTCAGTTTAGAGCATCATGATATGTGCAAAGGGTGTGTGCTTGGTAAGTTTACCAAGGATTCTTTTCCCAGTAGTGACAACAGGTGAGTTGTGGTACTAGATTTAGTACACACAGTTGTGTGTGGACCCATGTCTCGGGTATCCTTGAGTGGTCATGAGTATTATCTCAGATTCATTGATGACTACTGCAAGAAGATCTGGATCTATTTCTTGAAGACCAAGAGTGAGGTCTTCAAGAGGTTACAATAGTTCAAAGCTCTTGTGGAGAACCGGAAAGGAAAGAGGATCAAGGTCTTGCAGTAAGATAATAGAGGTGAGTATTCTTCCAGTGAGTTTGTAGACTTATGTACTCATGTTAGGATCAGAAGACAAATGACCGTGCCTTACAATCCCCAATATAATGGGGTTTTTGAGAGGAAGAACATGGTGATTACAGGTGCAGTGAGATATATGATGCATGACCATAGTTTTCCTCTATACCTATGGGCAGAGGTGAGTGTTGCTATAGTTTACTTGCAGAACATGAGCCCCTATAAGATTTTGGGGAAGATGACTCCTGAGAAGACCTTCACTGGTAGGAGGCATGATGTCGAGCACATCAAGATTTTTGGTTGCTTGACTTACTCTCATGTCCCCTCGAAGAGGAGGACAAAGGTAGACCCCACAACCCAGCGTGGGATTATAGTTGGATACTCAGAGGTCTCCAAAGCCTACCGAATTTAAATTCAATCACTATGGAGAGTGGTGGTGAGAAAAGATGTTATATTTGAAGAGGGTAGGGATTTTCAGAGATATCTCAAGTCGAGAGACAGTGTTGAGGATGATGCCGAGGCATAGATTGATGTCTCAGAGGGAGCACAACCTCAGGTTTCTGGTACACCAGTTTCAAGGGTGACAGGGTCACCTTGCACAACTTCAGGTTCACAATTAGAGGGGGATCAGGAAGAGGGTGCAGAGGATTTAAGATATCAGATGTTAGGATTGTCCTTGAGACAAATACTCTTGGGTAGGGATATCTTAATTCTCCTTTGAATACTTTAGGGAAGAGGAAACCGATATGGTTTCAAGATACCCTGAAGGAATCCAAGGAGAACGTAGGAGAGCCCAAGAGACGGTTCATAGAGAGAAAAGAACCAATGAGGATTGGGTCCTATTTGGCCATGGTGACCAGCATATCAGATACAAAGCCACATAAATTTGTGTAGGCAGTTGACCAACATGTTTGGAGAGAGGCCATGCTGGAGGAGTATAACTCCATTATGCGCAATGATGTTTGAGAGGTGGTTCCGAGGCCAGTGGGGAAGTCAGTTGTGACTTCCAGGTGGTTGTAAAAAACCAAGTATGTTGTAGATGGCAGCATAGAGAAACACACGACCCATTTTATGGCGCGAGAATTATCTCAGGTAGAGGGAGTCGATTATGATGAGACATTCACACCAGTTGTGAGATACACCTCGATCAGAAGAGCGACAAAGATGGGTTGGAGGATACATCAGATGGATGTAAAGACCACATTTCTCAATGGATTTATATAGGAGGAGGTGTACATTGAGAAACCATAGGGGTTCGTGGTGAGTGAGAGAGAGTCTCACATGTGTCTTTTGAGAAAGGCACTATATGGTCTGAAGCAAGATCACAGAGCTTGGTATTCACACATTGATACATACTTGCTTCAGATGGGATTTTAGAAGAGAGATGTCGATCCTAACCTCTACTACATCATTAGAGGTGAGGACACACCCATTCTCATTTTTTATGTGGATGACTTGTTCATCATAGGTGCAGAGGATATCATAGCTGAGTGCAATCTAAGACTTTCATCCGAGTTTGAGATGAGTGACATCAGTTTGGTGCACTATTTTCTGGGCATGGAGGTATGGCAGGAGGAGGGTCACATCTTTCTCAGGCAGGGGAAGTATGCTACAAACATCTTGAGCAGGTTTCATATGGATAACTACAGGCCTATGTCGACACCCATGGTCACCAACTAAAAGAATCTTAGTGCTTCATATTCCTAGTTGGTGGATGCTACAATTTATAGACAGTTGATCAATTCATTAATGTATCTGGTCAACACTCGACCAGATATTTGTTTTTTCATGAACACTCTCAGCCAACATATGGTAGAGTCGAGGAGTTGTCACTGGATTGAGGAAAAACATGTGTTGAGGTACATTACATGATTAGTTGATTATGGCTTGGACTATATCAGAGGTGATGGAGTCAATTTGGTTGACTACAGAGACTTAAACTGGGTAGGATGTGCTACTGACAGGGAGAGCACCTTAGGGTGCTATTTTGGGTTGGGGTTAGGACTTGTTTCTTGGTACATCCAGAAATATAAGTCGTTTTCTTAGAGTTCCACCAAGGCAAAGTATATGGCGTCTAGTTAGGCCAGTTGCAAGGCCATTTGGCTTCGTAGTATGATGGTAGGATTATTTGGTCAAGATTTACCTCCGACCATCATACACTGCGATAATCAAAGTTGTATCAAACTCTCTGAGAATCTAGTTTTCCATGACAGGTCGAAGCATATAGAGATCATATACCACTACATCAGAAATTGGGTTCAGAGAGGAGAAATACAGTTGCAATATATACCGACTGACGAGTAGTTTGAAGATATTCTCACCAAGGCCCTGCCAAGGGGAAAACATGTCTACTTCAAAGAGAATATGGGATTGGTGAGAAACACTTTCCTCGGTAAGAGGGAGTGTTGAGATTTGGGTACCTTGGGAAGTGGTCCCCTTGTGGTTTTGATTCTCTAACCACAAGTGGGAAATACTTTGGTACTATGTACCTTATACTTTATGTCTAATTCAACTTTGACTTAACTTAAGTCAAAAAGTTGAATTTTTGTCACTTAGGCAAAGTGACTAATTATTCACTTTGTGGGTGAATGAGGGGACATAAAGTGAACTTAGGGAACTTAACCTAAAGTGAGTTTGTGAGTGAGATTATTGTGGGATGATCTCAACCTTTGATTAGAGATGGGATGGAGAGATCTCAACCATCCATCTCTTATGTTTCCTTATGGAGGTTCAAGAGGAGTGCATAGGGCCAAGAGAGGCTCATTCATTCTTATGTTCACTTGGAGAGGAGGAGGAGAGAAATCGAGATGACGATGTAAGCATTAGATGAGGGTTTCAAGGGTGCCTCCTTCCATGGAGGGCTCTAGGAGGCTTTGGATTCCATTGTTTTGTGGTGTTGATGCTTGCTTGGAGGAGGCCACACTATAAGAGGAGGGCACACTTATAGCATGGAGGACTTGCACTTGTCAGATTTCTTTGAGGAGGGTTTTGTTGGAGAGGTAACACATAAGGTCAAACTTCTGTGTAAGGGTTTCTTCATCAAAGCTTCAAGAAGTAAGGGCGCAAGATTTCAGTAGGATTGAGCAATAAGGGAGAAGGGCGCACCATGCTTAGGCGCATCTACCTTATGGAACTTTTATAACAACTTGAGCGGGGCTGCCATTCTATCGGGTTCTTTTGTTTCATGTACTTTTTGTATCTCACATTCCTTACATCACATATATAGACTTATATTCCAAACTGGTTTTCCCCGGGGGGGTTTTGTCCAGGGTCGTGTTGACCAAAAATATTTGTGTCCATTTTCATGTATGCTAGAGTTTAGAACAACAATATTTCAGTTGTAAAGATATAGAGTTGTGTTACATATTTAAGGCATGCATGTACTAACCTATTGGCTACTAACACTACATGTTATAACACCTTAAAAGGTTATGTAACCTTAACAAAACAACAATAAAGTCCCTGAACAATTTTCTGTTATAAAATAATAGCAAAGACTTATGTGACAACATAAAATTAGAGCCAACTTGAGGTCAAAGACAGACCTAGTTGGCAGCCTATTAGGACCTCAGAAAATATTCACACGTGTCGAGTGGTGACTTTTCCATGTGTCAAGGTGATTTGACACTTTGAGCGGGAGAAAGGTGACGTAGATTGAGTGCCACGTGTCAATCCAAGTGGCAGAGTATGGTACGGCCATGTATCCTGGGTGCCAATTTCGTTGCCATGTGCGATCCCACTTAGGTGAGGATAGGAAGAAGAGTGACGTCATGCCAACACAGAGTGCGAGCGTGTCTAGAGGAGGGCACGTGGCAACCTATAAGTTGTAGAAAGAACTGAACGAGGACCTTGTCAGTGTTTTTCCTTTGAAAAAGAGACTTGATCCTATCCCTCAGATCTATCAATTGAGATTGATAGATCTCAACCGTTCAACTAGGAGAGTTGGTCGGAGTTCGATGCAATCTCGGAAGGGGATGGACCCAATGGGATTACTTTGAGGGTTGATCTATATTGTTGATAAAAGTAGGCCATGATGAAATGACAATCGTTGAGATGTCGTGGGATCCATAGGGTTAAGTACAAAAGGATAAAAGGAAGGGACATTAATCGACGTGCAAGGTAAAGGCACCTACGAAGTCATATTCATTGATTGTCGATCGTCCAGGACTGTTAGATTTGGAAAAAGGGGGTGTCATCATAGTGGGCCTATCATAGTGGTTCGAATTATCGGGAATGAGAGAACTATGAAGGGAGGGAATCTGAGCACCATGCCCATCCACATGTTGTGACGAAGCTGGAACCACGTTTCAAATGAAGACCATGCCACATGTCATAATGATATTGGCATTACAAAGTAGAGACCCATGGGAATATGTGTGCCATGTGTCACGCCAGGTGGTCGGTACATGGTGAAAAAAAGATCTAGGTGGTGGGTCATGGCGGTGCAACATGTATGAGGTTATAGCAAGGGAGGCGGGTGATAACCGTTGAGTAGTTAAAGTCTTCAAAGTGATCAGGGTCATTTCCTATCCAACTTTGAGTACCGTTGGATTGATCGAAGGAATACCATCGGATCAGGCTGGTCGGAGTAGGCCGACATTGGGAAGAGAATGAACTTCGATGGGAGGGCGCCGAGAATGAATAAGGATCATCAATTAGGAATATGATGAGATCCAATATTAATCGTTGATCTAAGAGGCCCGATAGAATAACAACCCAATGTAATAGGTGGAAAGTACCACATCAATACCACATCATATGGTGCAAGTAATAGGGATCCATGTGGATGCCGTGTGGTAGTGACTTGAATTTAGACCAATAAATGCGTAAGGAAGTTTAGAAGGCCATAACGTTTGATCCAGAGATTGGATTTGAGCATGGTGGTAGTCATTGGAATTCTCTTGATGAGTAGAAGGCGATGGTGCCCTCGACAAGAGGCCTCAAGGTGATTGAGAAAAGGAAAAATTTCGACACCCCATCCCTTAAAACGATACTTAGGGGGTCGGGGGACTTACAAAGTGGTATGAGAGAAGAGTTCAAACACTCATCTTGGATGGGCTAGAAATCGGTCATAGGACTGGTATAACAAGGCCAAGATGAGTCTGTTAGAGTGAGATTCTCTTGTTAAAGGTTTGATTATTACCTGTACTAACCCCTTAAGAAGAAGGACTACAGATTGAAAAATGTTGTCTCAAATTCCTTACAACAAGAAATTTTGTCATGTTGATATCAGTAGAAGAAGCATATCGTTGCTTTGATGGAATGATAGCTACTCCTATAGGAGTGGGAACATGTTGACAAACATTAATGGTTGAACATGAATGTGAATGGATAAAAATGGAATAATCTTATTAAGGGATGCTTAAGTCTAAATAATGAATGAACTAGTGATTGTAATGCTACCTCTAAGCATGGGTAGTTGGAGCCTCTGGAAATTATGATGGTTGTTTATATGAGGGCTAAGACCCTTATGAAAAACTCCTTGTGGATAAGGAGTTGAGTATGGATTGATAAAACCTTGGCAATTATAATTGTTGTCTAAACAAAAGACTATAGATTGTATGTGTAAATTCGTCATGATCAGAGGATTGATGGAAAATTGTAAGGTCAATTACTTGACCTGTAATGATTGAAACTTGTAGTTAGGATAATCTAATTAAGCAAAAGAAAGAAATGGTTCTTTGGGCTATTGCTAATCCTTATAAAAGAGGTGAAATAACTTGAACATACGAGCCAATTTTTGAGCTCCTAGCCATATTAATGAAAATGTATCTATTGACCCGAGTACCAGTTTATGCATGAAAATATAAGAAGTGGATATGCTAAAATGCATGTGATAATGAGTAAGCATGTATGTAGCATGCAAATAGGCTTATTATAACATGTGGTTGGCTGCAAGTTATGGTGTGCTAATGGGATATTTTGGTTGATGATAACCTAATATTAGTAGGAATGTCAACAACATAAGTAACACATTGATGATGTTCATTATATACTACCTTACGAGGATAAGGTAGAATGATCAATGAAATGATGATTTAAAGTCTAGTAAAGGAAGTGTTGGGACATTCTAGATGACAAATGGGTCATATTGACATCCAGAGGGGGGCATAACCATATAGGTAAGGATTAGTATGCCTAGGAAACAATGAAAAAGAATCCAAGGGAGGTTTTCCCTGATAAAGGTCTTTTGGCCAAAGATAGATTGAGGCACAAGAAAAGTTGGAATTGTTATCTTTCTTCTCGGGGTAATGTTGTAATTACCTAGTTTGAATTTTCTGAATTGTAAGTGCTTTTGTACCAGATGGGAAAAAATTATTCATTGCTAGTTAATGCCACGTGAGAATGAAACATGAGTATGATTATGTCTGTGAGATTGGTCATGTGGATGGCTGTAATTTATCTTCAAAGGAGGCCAATATTCATACAAGATAAATATGAATGAATAATATAAAAATCTGTAAGTAATGCATATGCATAATACATATATAGATATACTTATATGCTTGAAGGCATGATACTACTACCTGAGTAAGAGGGTAGTAAGTAAAGGAGTGTGATTGCCTCGACTGAATAATTCCATGAATGCATGACTGAACCTATGTTGGAGGGTCTGAGTATCTTGTTAAATAATAGCTTGAGGAGGTATGCCATTCCTCAGAGAGAGAGCTAATATGTATAGTTGGAAAAGTAATGAGAAAGGATGCTCTGTCATTATGAATAGAAGGCAATATGATTTTTTCCTTTGAAAACTTTATGTAAATGATCATGAACAATCATGAGTAGAATGATTTAAATAGATATGCAAGTGAAATTATAAAGTGTTCCTATGGTGGACACACACAACATGCTAATGCATGTGACTAAGTGCATGGAAGCATAGCTTGAAAGCAAGTTGATAGGATAAAGATACATGATCGAATGTGTATCTGGAATGCATCAAAAGAATGCATGCCTATAATTCTTTATGAAGAATTGGGCAAGCAACTGAAATGATACAACTTATGCTAACTCACGAATTGAGATAATTTCAAGTAATGATGGTTATGCAACAAGGAAGTTGCATGATGAGGCAGTTCCATATGGAGGAATTGCGTGGAGACTTTGTCAAGAGAACATAGCCCAAACATTAATGACTGCCATAAATTTAGGCAGAGGGATGTAAAGCATGTTTCTATAAGAATATTGGATTATATGTTTTTAAATATAATGAAAGACATACAAATGAATATTGACCAATCTGATCTCTATTTGGTAAATGTTCTTTCACTTGTTCATAATTAATTTTTGAGCCACACCTTGATGCTGTAATATGTTGATTTCATCCAGGAAAGGTCAAGATGAAATTCACTGAGACTTATCAAGGGAAAGAGTAGGAAGATCCTAGAAGGGAATGAGTTGCATACGCAATACATGAGAAAAAGGGAGGAGCACTTTCCTCACTTTAAAACTCTGAATCATGAGACATATTTCTATGCTCAAAAGAACAGTTGTGAAAGCAAAGGAAAATAAACAAAATTAATAAATATGTTTAAATGGATAATCTTGGCTAATCCATGATGTTGCAAAGGAAGTGAGGCCTTGGGAATAGCTTAGTTAAGATAAAAGTTTATTATGCAAAGAAGTTGGAAAAAGAGGAGAATCCCTTGTCTCCTCTCTTGATGTTTATTGTGTTTCTCTAGGGTGAGAAAACTAAAATGCTGCTATGTGTGGATCATTCCAGCATGAGAAAGTTGATAGATTTATGAATGTAGAGACAATTGAAAATTAGATTGTGTTTTCACTCATAAGAACATTGAGGATAATGTGATAGTGTGCATACAGATATGCTAAAGCATAATTGAAAATGTTTTGTTGATTTAAATACTATAGTATATGGATTTTTATTTAACATGACAACTAATATAATTATGATTGTGATGATGCATGTATGTGTAGATAAGGATTGGAAATGTTGGGGAACACAATTTCCAATGGTGGATATCCTCAAGCAGAGGAGAAACACAAGAAGGTTGTTGTTGAAGAATGTCGAAGGGACCTTAGGAGTTCCCATAAAGAACCATTGATGAGGTAATATTAGAAATCGTGCTCGTAACCATTGATGAGGTAATATATATATCATGCTCATGTGACATGAGAAATGGAAAGGGATTGGGTAAGAATCCCTTCTGAAATATTTTATTATCTTGATGATATGTATGTGTTTTTGAGTGACTGTTATATGCGTTTGACATCCAAGAAGAGTAAGATTCAGGAAAATAATCTGAATGATAGAGGGAATAACCTCTCAAAGCCAAGGATGATTGGGATCCTTGCAATAAATCCATGAACAAATATGTCATGAATACATTGACCAATCAAAGAATGATTGGGAAAGAAAGTGTTCATAAGCAACACATTGATTGCATACATTGAGGAGACACATGTTGTAAGAGAGTGGGAATGTATAGAACTTCCCATTATGGAAGGAGGATCTTCCAATGCTCTACAAGAGTTGTACAGTGGTAAAGAGACAAATTGGGTGGCCATAAATGTTGGCACCCTAGCTACCAATGAAGAAAGAATGCTTGAATGCATTCATGTGAAACTTTTAGTTTCTGTGTGATGATTTGAGGCTATGATCAAATCAAAGCAAAATATGTAATGATAAATGTTGATAAAGAAGTCACGTTGTAAGAGGTTGGCTTGGTTCCAACACACCAAGGAAAAGTTCCTAATATGAAAAGTAGTAATCTGAAATCAATTCATGGGTGCATGGTGTGTGAATGTGGCCATGGACATTGGCACATTGATTAAATTCATTTAATGTTTGATTTCATTTTGAAAGGCTTGGTATGCTAAAGTAATGCATGTGTAAGGAATGGTATGTCCTTTTTAATTTTGATTAAATGAATGCGACTGTTAGTATGAACAGATTTTTGAAAATTGTTTCAAAGCCAATGCAAGTGTGCAAGGAAAATATAATGTGCATGGGAGCTAACAATTTGTTCAGATGTGTGAAGACAAAATTACAGGAAGAAGGGTCTTGGATATGGAAGCAAAAGTAATCCCATAAGGAAGGACAATACTTGCTGAGCCAAACTGTTACGAGAAGGAAAATATCATACTTGTGGAATCTAGTTCTTGTATGGAACAAATCTGAAAAATGAAAGTGTGAAATTTGAAATCTGTGGGTTATAGATTTGAAAGAAATCTGATTGAAATTGATGTTGGTATCTCACGGTTACTGTATGCATGTGATATAGGTGAGATGAAATATCTTTCATGGAGGGGAAGATGATGGATATCAAGCTAAGAAAGCATAGAAGGGGCTACTATTGTGACATGCGAGCCTTTAAATAAGCCATGATCACCATAGAGAATGTCGTGTTATGGTAACACGAGCTGGAGGGATCCTCGACAGAGAAAGTCAGAAGGATGCCTCGGCTATAAGACTCAATGAAGTCTCTGAAACTCTTTTTGTGCGAGAAATCCTTGGCAAGGCAAGATGGATCGCCTGAGGGACTGTATAGAAGAGAAGGGGATTCCAAAGTCTGGTCCTGGAGGTTGAGTGACCACAAGGAAGAGGAGACTTCAATAAATCTTGTGGAGTGTTGATAAAAAATATGAGTATAATGGGTATGTCAAGGAAAATAGCAAGTAAATGTGACACCCATATGGATATAGATCCATGAACTTCACAGATAAGTATTATGTTGATATGTAAATTATTCCTCTTGAATTATGAGCAACAATAAAATGTTTATCCCAAAGAGGAAAACATTGTTGAAGTAGCTGAAAGATAAATACATGGAAGGTGTTGCTCAAAAGAACATCGAGGATGGTGTTCCTTTAAGAGAGAGGGGATTTTAATACCCTTGTTTCCCTAGCTTGTAATTAATAATGATTGATGATTTCCATGCAATAGGCATATAAACAATGTAAATGTATTATTGTTTGATAAAAAATTCCAACCACTGACTATGGGGGTGAAGCATTGAAAGTACTGGCCATGATACCACTAGAGGAAAGAGTGAAGAAAACTAGAAAGGGGGCTCATTATGCTAAAATAACCCAAACCTCCTTGTTGAGACATTATTTTGGAAATATTAAGATTATTTCCCTTAGACCTGATTTCAAGACAAATAAGTTAATGAGAAGGGGTTGGTAGTTTAAAAACCAACCACCCCCATGAATACATGTATGGTAAATATGTCCAAGACAATAGAATATGCCAGTTAGAGGTACAAAAAAGTACCAATTCTACAGCCTAGATTGACCCCACGAGTTCCTTCTGACAGAAGCAAGAAGACAGGTCGATAACCTTCTTGTGCGGGGGGTGGGGCGTGTGCAAGAGAAGAATACATGCATGCAGACATAAAGGGAGAGATAGAACTACGGGAGGGTTTTGTGCTTGGGGTTCGAGGGAAAGATTCGAGGAAAAGGAATGCTGGAAGAGTAGTGCACACCGGAAAAGGAAGAGAGTGCGAAGCTCAATGGATAGAGTTTTGGTTTCAAGAAGGAATAAACTACAATGGAGAACTGTAGGTGTAAGAGGAAACTTGTGCAGCAAAAGAAAACACTTGTATGAGCAGAGGAAGCCCATGGGTGTATATGAGCACAAGGAAATACTTGGGAAGTATGCCCAGGATAATGAATGGTCACGTTGGAGCAGGGAAGATTCAAAGTCTAGACTGGAGAAAAAAAGGACCGCGGGCTTGATGCTCACTGGAAATAAACCAAAATTGGAAGCTATGAAGCTATGAAGAGATTCTCTTATGTAGAGGAAATCTAGCTGGTAAGGCATTTGATAAACCCCATGGAGGTCCTGAACCAAGTGGGAAGGAAGGGAAACTTCTGCTGTTCTAGTGGATTGGATTAGAGTAACCTCCCTGATCCATTCCTTGACTTGATTAGTCAACGGTGAGAGAGATATCCCTTGGTGGTATCATGGATTGACATGGGGGTGGCATACTGCCGAAGTGACTTAGCACATAGAGCCTATGGTTGGTTGGAAAGAAAAACACCGATAGTCAATTGGTTGGCTACAACTCAAGAAATATATAAGTATTTCTATACTCTATGTATATGGATTAGAATAAAAGGTTGGATGCATGTATTCGTGCTATGCATGTGCAATCCTGATTTGTGATATTAATACTTATTTATTGGCAATTCCTTGTATTTGAATGATTAAGGAATTGTTACAATGGTTGTTTCCTGTGAATTTAGCTCTTTATATAACTGTGTGCTTGTGCCTCTCTTGGGTGTAGTATAATATTTTACTGCAGTGTGATGACTGTGACAAGAAAACATGCCTATAGATTTAGTAATGAATAATAATTTCCAAGAGAAATGGAATGCAGTTTGAATGCTAGAGAAGGCCAATATGCCTTGTGCTAATTTTTCCCTCTCCTTGACAGTAAAGGTCGTGAGGAATCATATCCAAAATGTGTGATAAGTAGCAGGATTAACACTTGTTGTGAATAGGTTGAGATCCTGAAGAAACCTTGAAAGGGAGTAAGTCTTGGATTGGACTGTAATTATAAATAAAGCCCAGATTCGGTTGAGGATCCTGAAGCCCTGTATAAACCCCCATGTTGAAATGGAAGGGTTGCAGGATGTAAACCTTCACATATATAAGAGAAGAATACTGTACATAAGGTATAGAGTAAGGTTTAGATCCTTGAAGGCCTAGTAAAACTTTGGATAAAATCCTTGAAGGTTGGTATCCTTTATAAAGATCTTAGGAAAAACTCTATAAATGGGTAAGTCCTTAATCACACTGTTAATCGGAGGAAAATCCATGTTTTGGGGTTAAAGGAATCAAACTCGTCGACTTAGAGAAGCGATTCAACACTGGTCATTGATCATGGTTTCCTCACTTGTGAGGGCTTGCAGATGATCCAGGTCGTTGACAACCATTGGATTTATTGGAGGGTAGAACCAGGGAAATCATGATTGTTGATCACAGAGGAGCTGTTGGAGCCTATGGTTGGAGTAGCCCTGAAAACTTGGAATAGAGCCACTCCAATGGAGAGGCCCCGAGGAGAAATTAGGACCATAATATCCATCGGGAGGGGCTTCGTCAATGGTCACCCATCTATTTCACTAGCTCAAAATATGGGTTTCCACCTTGGTAGTTTTTGTACAGTTTTTTAGGTCCAGAACTTCCAGGGCCATTTTGAAGCCCTAAACGACATTTTTATTTGGCTCGACAATGCCTACCATGCAGTGAAAGGTAGATGCTAGGAAAAACAAAATGTGCTTTCCTCAACTAGACCTTTCCAACGAGCTATCGTGTGCCTCAAAAAAGGATCGTATGCAAAATTTATGCCCTCGGGAAGTTGACGTATCAACTACCCCCATCGGGGCTCACTAACCTTTTGGTGTTTCATCTTCTAGGTTAGGGTTTTGGATTTTATTTATGTTAAAAAGTCCTTTGGAGCCTCATTGTAAGCATCATATTCTTGCGAATGAGTGTAGCCATCACATCTCTTCTTAGAGATAAGATGCCACCATTTTAGTGAGTTCGTTTACTCTGTATTTTTACAGTTTATGTACATTTATTTCATCAATAAAAATTGTGCATTACTGTATCTCTGTGTTTATGGAAATATATCTATGTATTTACTTATTATATTCCTGCCTTCATTTTGTTCTCAAAATAATCTAGATCAGTGGTATCAGAGCAAGCTACTCCTTGTCATTTCGTAGTGCATGTCCTCGACGAGGTCAGGGTATAGAGAGTTGGGTCTCGAGATAGTTTCTCTTGAGGACAACCACTCTCGCCTGCCCAAGCGACCTCCCATGGCAGAAGAAAAGAGAGACGAGGGAGAAAAATATCCTATCAATTTGTTTCTCATAGAAGCCCTCGTGCAACAGAGGAACGAGATGTTGGAGAATTTTTCCCAAATCCTTAAATGATTACCGACAATAGAAGGCATGTATTTGTCGAGTAGTCTCTTTGGAGATGCTACCCCATTCAAGTTACAAGTTAATTTTATATTCCCATATTTGAAGGTCAAATTGATGCAGATGCTTTGGAAAAGTGGTTAAATTTTCTAGAAGGTTATTTCTCTGTTCACAAATTTTCCGACAGAGAAAAGATCACCTTTGAGCTCCTTAAGGCTCTCCCCCATGTCAAACATTGGTGGGAAACTTACTGGGAGAAAAATTCCACAAGGAGTCTGTAATATTTGGGCCGATTCCACTTGGTATTTTTTTTATGGATGCGGTAGAAGAACAATATTACCTTCTTGGAAAATATGACGACCAATACATGAGATGGACCACGCTGCATCAAGAGAGGGGCCAAACAATGTTGAAGTTTACAAATAACTTCCATACCTTGCAAATCAAACTGGGTATAAAAGAATCTGAGGGACATCTGGTTCTTGAATATGGTAGGGCTCTACATAGGTACATCCAAACCAAAATGGATTTTCTAGACATCTCATCATTGGGAGATGCTTATCGATATGTTGTCAAAATTGAACAGAAATTTAAGCAGCAGAACAAGTGGGAGTTCGGTCTGCAAATCCGCAACAACCAAAGTATGGTAAAGGCAACCCTAACTCACAGAACAACCAACCTCAAGACAAATAGTCCAAGCCGCAGGAAAAGAAGGGTAACTTGAAGACAAAAAAGGACACTGGGAAGTGGTGCAGCTTCCACAAAAACCCTTGGCACAACATCGATGAATGTCGCTCAAAACAGTCATTGGTGGTCGAGTTCAAAGAAACAGATCTGAGTCCTAACTTGGAATCTGATTCAGAAAATAATAAAAGGAGACAGATCATTGATGCAGTACACACTGCTATTGTCGCGACCACAACAATACAGCCAGAAGAACCAAAGGATATTAAGGAGGGGAGCGCCTCTTCCATTCACATATGTGGGTGAAGGGGACCCCACTGCATTTTATTTTTGATAGCAAAAGACATAATAACTTTATATCAAAAAAGGTCATCAAGTGTTTGGATTTTCCAAAAACACCACACCCACAACCATATGACATCGGGTGGCTTCTCCAAGGTCGAGATCTTCGTGTCAACCAACAATGTCGCCTATCCTACGACATCAAGCCCTCAAGGATGAGGTATTGTGTGATGTTTCCCCATTGGAATTTTGTGATGTTCTGTTAGGACAACCATATATGTGGAAGCATCATGTTTTTTATGAGTCTCAACCCTGTAGTGCCATTGTTACTTTGGGGGGTCAACTCTACATGATACCAGAGGTAGTTCTGACTACTGTCCCGACAAAAAAATGCCACAAAGTAATATCTCATACTACAAAGTTTTATCTCTTCACAATATGGTTAGAAGGTGAATAGAAGGAAATTGAAATCGTTGTATCCTCGACCCAAGACCTTCTTATCTAGTATAATCATATTGTAGAAGAGCACATAAATATTGGTGCTTCACCTACGGGGGTGCCTCCACACTGCCCAATAAAGCAAAGTTATAACAAATCCCTTCATAATATTTATGTCGCATATTCACCGACAGAGTCCTCCCACACTCGGGAAAATCATACAACTAGATTGGTTGAACAAATAAAATCCCTCCAACACTAGGTTCATAACAACCTTCAACAAGCTAAGCAAGACAACTTCTTCAACCAAGAAAGCAGTTCACCAAGGTTTAGATTCAACAAAAGCTTCCCCATATTCCAGGGGAACTTAACACAATGGGGACCATTGCTTTCTAAGAGGGGAGGAATGATCCAAGTAGAAATCGATGTCCACTCACCTATTCCATTGGCTCAAAAAATGGGTTTCCACCTTGGCAGTTTTTCTATGGTTTTTCAGGTCCTGAACTTTCGGGGCTGTTTTGAGGCCCTAAAAGACATTTTTTTGGCTCGAAAACACCTATCATGCAGGGTAAGGTAGATGCTAGGCCAAATTTAATGCATTTTCCTCGGATAGACCTTTCCAATGAGCTATTTTTCACCCCGAATGAAGATCATATGCAAAATTTACTCCCTCGAGAAGTTGATGTATCAATTACCCCCATCGAGGCTTACAAACCTTTTGGTGTTTTATCTTCTGGGGATTGAATTTTCTTTATGTTAAAAATGCCTTTGGAGCCTCATTGTAAACATCATATTCTTGTGAGTGGGTGTAGCCATCACATCTCTTCTCAGATATAAGTTGCCACCATTCTAGCGAGTTCATTCACTCTATATTTTTACAGTTTCTGTACATTTATTTCATTAATAAAAATTGTGCATTACTGTATCTCTGCTTTTTTGGAAATATATATGTGTATTTAATTATTATATTATTCCTCCATTTCATTCTCAAAATAATTCAGATCAAATCAGGATCATTGGATCCGTCAGGAGGGGCATCAAAGGATCTGATTCGTCGATCACGACGGGGTCGTCGAAGTAGCCATGGTAAGGTACTCCGATGGGAAGGATCCAAGGAGTGATTGTGGACATTCATCGATGAGCGGGGAGAGTAACACCAGCCGTATGTATTGGAGGGTCTCACTGGAGCAAGGCCTAAAGGAAGGTGACTTCGTCATGAAAAGGATGATGCCAACCATCCAGTGCGCAATGGACATGTGTCAACCATGGATGGACTCATCAAGTTCCTAGTTGTGATGTGTACATGACATCAATCCACGTGGGAGGTCCATGTGTCGAGTAGTGACTATGCCATGTGTCAAGGTGATTTGGAACTTTGAGGGGGTGAAAGGTGATGTGGACAGAGTGCCACATGTCAAGCAAGGTGACAGAGTATGGTAGGGTCACGTGTATTGGGTGCCAACTCTATTTCCATGTGTGGTCCTACGTAGGTGAGGCTAGGAAGAAGAGTGACATCATGCTAACAAAAAGTGCCAACGTCTCCATAGGAGGGCACGTGGAAACCTATAATTTGTAGAAATAATTGAATGAGGACCTTGTCAATGTTTTTCCTTTGGACATGCGACTTAATCCTATCCCTTGGGTCTATTGGTGGATAGATCTCAACCGTTCATCGGGGAGAGTTGGTTGGAGTGCAATGCAATGTCGGAAGGGGATGGACCCGATGGGAGTACTTTGAGGGTTGATCTGGATTGTTGATTAGAGGAGGCCGCGATGAAACGACAGTCATTGTTATGTCATGGGCTCCACATGGTTAAATACGAAAGGATAGAAGGAAGGGACATTAATAGTTGTGCAAGTTAGAGGCACTGATGAAGTTAGAGAGATTGATTGTCGATCATCCCAGACCGTTATATTTGTTGAAAAGAGGTTTCATTGGAGTGGGTCTGTCGGAGTGTTTTGAATTACTAGGAATGAGTGAACACTGAAGGGAGGGACTCCAAGCACCACACCCTTCCATGTGTCGTGAAAGAGTTGGCGCCATGTGTCAAACGAAGACCATTCCATGTGTCATGATGAGATTGGAATTATGAAGTAACTACCCATGGGAATATGTGTGCCACGTGTCATGCCAGGTGGTCAGTACATAGTGGCAACATAGACCTAGGTGGAGGGCCATGGTGGTGCCACATGTATGAAGTTCCAACAAGGGAGGCGGGTGCTAACTATCGAGTAGTTGAAGACTCTAAAGTGATTGGGGTCGTTGATTGTCCAACTTGGAAGACTGTTGGATTGGTCAAAGGAATTCCATCGGAGTGGGTGGATCATAATAGTTCGAGACACTGGGAAGTGAGTGAACTCCGATGGGAGGGCTCTGAGAATGAATAAGGATCATCGATCATGAAGATGACGAGATCCAATCTTAGCCATTGATATAAGAGGCCCAATAGAATAATAACCCAATGGGATAGGTGGTAGGAAACACATCAATGCAACATTAGATGGTGCAATTAATAGGGATCCACATGGATGTTGCATGGCAATGAGGTGAATTTAGACCAATAAAGGCCTACAGAACTTTATAAGACCATATATTTTGATCCAGAGCTTAGATTTGAGCATGGTGGAAGTCATTGGAATGATCTTGACGAGAAAAAGGTGATGGTGCCCTCGAGAAGAGGCCTCAAGGTGATTGAGCAAAGGAAATTTTTTGACACCCCATCCCTTAAAAGGGTACTTAGGGGGTCGAGGGACTTACAATGTTGTCAGTGAATATTGATGGAAACCCACTCAAGAACCTTTGAATCTTGACCTGTTCATCCTTGATGAAGTCAACATACTTCAACAATTATAAGAATCTCGTCTCATACTCGTCCATGGTCATATTCTGAAGCTTGAGTTCAAATAATTCCTTCATCTTCCTATCATAATAATGCTTGGTCAAGTATTTCTTCTGAAAATACCTTTGGAACTACCTCCAAGTGATCTTGTTCTCATCAATGTGTTGTACTTGTACACACGGATCCCACCACATTGATGCTTTTCACTTCTGATGATAAATTGCAATTCTTCCTTCTACTTATAAGGAGTAATTATGAAATTGAAAATATTTCCTCATCCCTAAAAACCAAGTCTCTGCATATTCATCTTTCTTGTGCTCACCAACAAAGGCATGAGGCTTGATATTATTCGTTTCTCCTTGCAATTCATCCACTTCAGACCCCTTCTTATGCTTTCTGAGTAGACATAATATTGTACTACTCTCTGCCCTCTTAACTGAGTGCCTTGGTGAGTGATGGTGATGTCTGTCAACACTTATAGATTCTCTTCTTTTATCATGATATTTGTGGCTCTTTGAATTGCTTGATTTTGTCCCCTTATCCACTTTCTTATCTATTATGTCCAAACTCTGCAATAAATTAATATTGATGCCATCTTGTTTCTCTTTGGATTTCATTAGACTTTCATTATCAACCTGATAACTTAGTACATCGATTCGCAGGATCTTTATAGTCTCTACGAAATTCATGATTTCCTCCTTGCCTTCTCCATGCCCATTGGATTTTGTCCCTGCATTACCCATGCTCACACTCAACCCATTGACTTCATCTTCATGGTTGCAATTCCTATGTGAATATTCCATGCCTCTAGTCTCTTTGTTAATCCTATTATGATCTATTTTCCCTTAACTCTACAAAATTTGTAGGAAATAATATTTTTTAGACCACAATAATTTAACAAATCTATCAATTAATGCACCATTATGCCCTTCAAATACACCACAAATAGTATTTCTATTTTCTTATGAAATCTACAAATCAATTCACATTACTAGGTGATTATTCAAGTTCCTCTTTCCAATACCTTTCCAATGACTTCTTTCTTGTTCAATTTTGAGTCTCGAGCATAAAGTTATTGTCATTTGATCATTACTCAGTTACTCCCTTTTGCACACTTTTCAACGAGGTGCAATTTTTATCTATGCCCATGCATCTTTGCACCTTCTCCTTTGGAAGTTTGATAGGATCTCAACTAGGTTCCTTCATGACCATAATTTGAACACTCTATCCAATTTTCACCCCCATCTGAGCTCCAGGATACTACTTACATCCTATTGAAGTTTTGGCCATTTTAATGTTTTTAGCACTGAATGGTATAGGTGCCTTCTACATCCTCTTGTGCATTTTTAGGTACCCAGATTTATGATCTGACTCTGTGGTTGTATTTTATGGCTCAAGAGATTTCCGTAGATTACTCATGTGCACCAATATGACTCATTATAAAAAATATATGGCCTATGGAGTGCAACTGGGCCTAAAATTTACTTTGTATTGTTTGGCTTGTAACTCCCTCATACAACTTCTGTTTGGTGAATAGTTTATCTCGCTAGAGATATCTCTCTGAGATCTATCATTTTAGAAGCAAAAACTTGGTGTCCTGCGAATAAATGTAGTTTTATACAAATTTGATCCTAAAAAATTGTTGTTTAGGCCTTCAAAAATTGTCTGCAAGTTAATGACCTGAAAAACACCGAATTTTTCTATCAAATTCCACTATTTTATGAGAAATTTTACTATTTCTCACTGACTAGGATGATGACGTGGCATATTGGGTCCACTTGGCACCCTGGGATGATGCCATGTCAATATCCTACCCACTTGACCTTGCCTCATCGACCCTCGCCACATTCTACCTCCTCTTTCTTCTTCATAACTTCACATGTTACACTTATCTTACCTTTGTCTTCGGGCCCCACACACTTGCTTTCATGTGGCACCTCTTTATTTTCTGTAGGGATGGGCGGGCCCCATCCCATGCCAATTCTCTCCACGTCCATCAGATTTGACAGT
>SNQJ01S0031565.1:73626-99603 GCA_010110895.2 Picea sitchensis | reverse complement strand
TGTACCTTCCTAGACATGAGCAGATTACAAACATCTTCAACAAATTGGCTTGGTGAATAATACCTCCATAGTTGAGAGGGAGTGTTGATGACTACAACTAAGACAAAGTTCAAAGTACTTCCGTGTGAGACTTGGCCTGATGAAGAATACCTCCCTACCTGAGAGGGAGTGTTGATGGTTACAACTGCTGGAGACATTCTCTAGGACACAAACCTGAGTGGGAGCCCCTCAGATGGGTGTGTGTTTCCTATCCGAGACAAAACTGGAACATAGATATGGCCTCCTCCTTACAAAGAGTTGAGAAGAACTCCAGATGATTCTCTCGTGTAACGCAGTGAGAAAGGATATCTGCAGAGTTGGATGTGCCTATGGTTGAGCACAAGGTGAACGTGTGAAATCCCAAAGTGTTGGGTGCATCGTCATGAGAAATAAATGAATATGATGTATTAGCCTCCTCTAAGCAGAGAGTTGATGAGAAAATTGAGATGAATCTCCCATGTAATGCAGTGGGAAAGAAGATCCATTGAGTGGACATGCCTATGGACGAGCACAAGTGAACGTGATCCTAGTGGCTGAGAACTAGTGAAGAAGTGGTTCTTCTATGTAATGCAGTGAGCCAGAGGTATGGAAATCCCTATGGATGTGCCCCTAGTGGTTGAGCACTAGTGGGTGTATGATATCCCTTGCTATATTGTTCAAGATTCAGACCTTCTTGTAACCGTAATTGTAATGTAAAGGGTACAGGTCAGCCCCACCTTAATATAAAAGATAAATAATGTAAAAGATAATTGATATAAAAGATAATAATTAATATGGTAATTATTAATTATATTTTGAGTTATCGAGGTCGGCCCTATTGTGCCAAAAGACACATCATTTGATGTGACAAGTCTTATATAAATAAAGGTGAATCCCCATTGAGGAAACACACTTATTGTGTCATCTCATGATTTCAAAAGTTGTGGTATGAAATTATGAGAATTGAAACAACCTCTTGTGTGCTAGGTTTGGTGATGGTGTGGGAGGTATTTCTCTTAAGGAATATAGCAAAGGATTCTATGGGTTTTCTTCCCTTGTTGAGAAGGGTTTCCCAGGATACTTCTTGTGTTCTTGTGCATGGTTATTCTTCTTGTGATCTTGGTTTGCTGCAGTAGTTATGGTTCAATTTATAGTTAAACAAAAAATTTAAAGAAGATACACGGGCCATAACTCACTCAAAATCTAACAAATACAATAAGAATGTAACACCTACCTTTCCTAGCGACCCATTGTTTAACATAGCCTGATAGTCATCTAGGGTTAGGGTTAGGGTTTTCACATACCTCAACCCCTAATTATTATTAGGGTTTTGTACCCTATAGACTAATCTTGAAATACGACATGTGAGTCGCTCCACATGTATGACTAATGGAAGTTGATGTAGCATCCATTCAGTATCATGGTGATCAACGAGATAGGTCAACTTGCAAGAGGAATAACTTCTACATATGAACGCCAATTGAGGTGGTTTTCATGTCGTTGGAAAGATATCGAAGCTTGAAATAATGTTAATAGGTTGGACTTATGCTTTCAAAGTTCTGACCTCAAAAATAGTCAACTAATGCATCAAACAAGATTTGAAAGGTTCTAGACCCCAAGTCTTCAAAGTGAGACATGCCCTTGAAACGGGACCTACAAGTCCACAACTCCAATTTTTCCACCCCAAAATTACCAAAATAGATGACAAATTATATGATGATCCAATCCATATCAGTCATTGTTATCTAACATAGGGTATTCTATGTGTGGTTTACTTCTATCAATTTTGACTGGATCTAGTTCCTTAAGATGCTTTGCTTTCTCAACAAATTTTTTCATAGTCAACAATCTACCCTATCATCACCTATCAAAATTGTGGCTACACTTTTGTGTTCCTACATCAATCCTCTCCATAAATTTATACTCCAATAAATGTCCACAATTTTCTCTAGAGTCTTAGAAAACTACAACTTTATTTACTTCTCTTCTTACAATTCTCTCATGTAGTAAAAATGAATTGCAATATGTTTGCAGTTTTGTAAGGTTGTTGGCACATATTAAGCATCAATTTGTTTCTAGGGAATATATCGAGAAAGAAACTATAAAACATTTCCAAAATAACATTTATATCATCATCACACATGCACCTTCTTTTCTACAATTTTAGGCAACTAAGAAGGCATTTAATAGTGATAAGAAAGGAGACAACGTTCAATAGTTTCACAAGATCATTGGACCCATTTAAGGCACCAATTTGTCATTGTGGCATGTTTGGAAAAATTATACTTTAAAATGTTGCAAACAGATTGTAAATGGTTTTAGTTACGACTATGTAAGGTTCAAAATAATTTTACTGCTTCTGGAAGACTCAACCAAGAAAGCTCTTCCAGAACTAAGAGTGAACCTAAGAAGAATATTTTCAATGTTACAAGTTCTGGGAATAAGACGATGAACTTTCTATTTGATGTAATGAAGATGATGGAGGCCGTTTTTTAAAACAAACATAAACCTTCCAATAAAAAAATCAAGCTATGGAAAAGAAGATACTCCATTTGGAAAGGAAAGCCCATCAAAATATATTTCAACCTAGAGAGTGAGGTGGTTGGGATAGAAAAATCTCAACATGATCAAGAAAAAAAGTTTCCCAACCCCTTATAGGAAAACAGTGTGGTAGAAGAAGAGCCTTTTCCATGGTGTAAACCTTGTGATTTGCTACATAAACAGGACACTTGTTTGGTTTCCAAGGAAGATATTAGATTAGCAAGTGAGAGTTACAATGATGGGCCAAGAAACTCTACAACTATGTCAGTGATTTTTGCAATGATATTAATGTTTTATCCAAATCTCCTAATGAACAAGTTAAATGGGCAAAGGAAAGGGACCTTGATCGATCCAATAATTCCATATCTCTAGCCCCTAAAACCCTTCAAGAAGAAATAAAGAGGAGAATCTTAGAAAAGGAGTGGGTCACTTATCAACGAAGGGTTAAACAAGTTCAACCTCAACCCCATGATCCTCCAACCCAACCAAGTGCTCCTATTCCACAACCTCAAATGGCCCAAGATATGCAACCCCAAGTGATGTTACAAAGAGAACAATGGATTTAGCCAACAAAGAATGAATCAAGTGATGTTTTGGGAATGTCAAAATCTACTTGTGAAGTTATCAATATTGATTTGAAATCCTACTTTTCCAAATTCCATATCTCTATCCCTTTCTTGGAGTTTTCAAAGATATCATCACAAAGAAAGAAAAACAAACAAATTTTGGGATTAGGTGAAGGAAAGGAAGAGTCCTCTAAAAATACACCCGTAATGTTGAAAAATGTGGAAAAAGGAGGATTGAATGGATGATGCAACCCATTTTACATATCTTTGCAGGTGAACAATTTGTTATTGCATAATTGTTTGTTGGACTCTAGGGCATCAACCGATGTCATGCCTTTGAAACCAATGCAATAATTAGTCCTCAAGGTAACAAGGCCATACCAGAACATCTATGCCATGGATAGGAGAGAGGTATAAGTGATTTGTGTGATAAAGAATTTGGTTGTAATTGAATACATTTTTGGATGTCGCAGTTATGACAGATTTTTTCATTGATATCCCACACTCTTTGAGGATGCTTTTATCAAGGAAGTTCATTGCTCATTTAGGGGGGTCCTTACAAATGGACCTTTCATATCCTACTATCCCCATCATGATGGAAATTTTGTGAATTTGGATAGGGAAATTACATAAGATATCATGTTGAAGACCCTAATCAACCCAAGAATGACTATGTGAGAAAGTTGGATGAAGACTTGAGTAGTTAGGCAATCCTCACTTTTTCTTTGGCACTTGAATATAAGGAATCTAAGGATTAAGTATGGAAGAAGAATGATCACTTAGAAAAACTTTATAATCAACCTTTGGGAGGATGTTATTATGAAATAAGACCAACCTTAAGTCATAGGGGTTATTTTTGTCCTGTAATCATGGTAAACAAGGAGATTCAACTATACCCGTAGTTGGAGCCACCTTTGCCACTTGATTACATTAGCCTGATGTGTTGTTGGATTCAAAAGAATTGTGACACAATATTTCAATTGAAGTTAGGTCTCAGGTTTGTACTTCAAGATCACCATCCTAACTTGAACCTTGATACCTTACCCTCTATCACCAATACTTCCTTGATCCATTTATTTCCTTGAGTATGAGTTTAGAGTGCATGTTTGCTTTCCATGCATATTTGCCTTCATTTGTGTGTTTATTTCCACGCATTTCTTGATTGAATTGCTTGATGCATTTGATTTTACTTAGAATATTTTATTGCATATGTTTTCATGCTTAGACTTAGTAGAATTTTTATTATTATTTTTTTACAAAGTAGTTTTTATTTCACCACGGTGGTAGATTCACCCCTTCTCATGCCTTTGTCAAGTTAGATGGTGTGTAGGTCACAAGTCTGGAAGATATTACAGAGTTCTCATACATTGTAGCATTAGAGTGCATGTCCTCGAGTAGGATCCAGAGGTTATCCCCCAAAGGGGTGACAACTTCAAAGGTAGCTTCACAAGGTGTCATATTGTTGTTTTGCAGTTTTTCTCATTACCTAATGAAAAAGGGACTTGTTCAATATAATGAAAACATAAATAAAAATGTATAAAGGGGTACTAAGAAACAATTCTCAAGACAAGTAAATCAATGCTAAAGCTCCCTCTTGAAAGCTATTGTATAAAAACTCCTAGCTCATGAAAGCTAGATGAATAAATAAAAAGACCTATGCATTTAAATGACTTTGAGGGTCATCACATGAAGTCCTTACCTTCCCTTTTCCATTTTTATTCATCATATTACCTATCTTTCACCTAGGGCCTTCGAAAATACTTTTGTCCTAGGACTTGTCGCATGTATAAGGGTTAATGTTGTTTCCCTTTGGTAAAACTTACACAAATATTAAAACTAACCCTTATTTGTTATGTTGTGTTAAGAGAGATCACTGTGTTATAATCTAATGGGATTTCCAAGAAGATATACCCATCACTCCAAGTGGGTACCTTGCACTGGGATATGTGTACCATGCCTTGAGATCTATGACATTGCATTGGGATCCATGTACTTATATTTTATAATATCTTTAGACATTGGGATCTATTTCATTTAACTTGGGATTCATGTACTACATTGGGATACATGTAACTGCATTGGGATCTATTTCATTTAACTTGGGATTCATGTACTACATTGGGATACATGTAACTGCATTGGGATCTATAACAGTGCATTGGGGCATGACATGGACACGTCATAACACTTTCCACATGGACCACATAGATTTGTTCTCCTTATAAAATTGGAAATTGCACTCACACTTTTGCATTTTTATTCCCTTCTAGGACCACATGTCAGATATTTTTATACATTTGAGGAGACAATTATAGGTTGTTGGAGTAGTTGTTAAATTTAGAGATGTTATTAAGTTCTTTTCAATTTACTAGACAATAATAGCATAAGCAGGATCACTGAAAGAAACAAAACCACAAGGTACACAACATTTTATCCTAGGAAACCCTCATGGGGGAGAAAACCCAACAAAAACTTACTTAATATAGATTGCCAATACAATGCCAAGATAAAATACCAAACACTAGAGAATATCCAAGACTGAGCAATGTGCCTCTCTCTTATCCTTCCGACAACTGCAACTTCCTTCAAACTTGCACACTAGATGAGTGACTTGAGTGAGTGAGTGAATGAGGTGCTAGCCTCTCTTATTTATGCTAGCCAAGGAGCGCTAGGGTTGTATCTTTTCATCAAGCAAGGCCGACTTCTCCAACTAGTGGCTAAAACCACTTTAATTATCCCTAGGGGCCGAATTCCCAATTAACATCATTTAATTAGGGTTTGACCAATCCACAAAAGGGGATTTTGTCATACATAATTTTCGAAATGATCAATCCACAAAAGATGATTGATCTATTTAGTAATAACTCAATAATAAGTAGAATAATCTTCGCAGTTACAATATTTCAACACTCCCCCTTAAAAAGAAGGGTATTCTACAACATCATCAAGAGAGAGAGAGAGGGAAATAATATCAACAACATATGGAACACTGACTGACATATCTATAAATCATCGAAAGTCTTTCTCATCATCAATAAAATCATCATTCACAACATGGAGCTGGAGTATCATCATCATTATTCACAACATGGAGCTGGAATAACATCATCATCATCATCATTCACAACATGGAGCTGGAATAACATCATCATCATCGTTCACAACATGGAGTTGGAATATGAAACATCAACATCAATTAGCATAAAATCTATAACAACAACATCAACAACATCATCATCAACATCACGAGGCTGGAGCAACAACATCATCACAACATGAGACTGGAGCAACAACATCATCACAACACAAGGATGGAGAAACAACATCATCAACACAAGGCTGAGATAACATCATCATAATCATAGGGTAACATAATGAGGTAGGTGTAACAACAACATTTTGTGGTACTCTGAAAGTCCCTAGGGATCTGCCCAAGAATCATAATATTCCTAGGATATAAAATCCTAACAAAGCTATCACGTGGTACTCTAACATACTGTCCTTACTGAGACTTTGATATCTACCCAGGAATCATAAGATTCCTTATGATTATAAAAATCCTAACAGAGCTACCACTACTGACCACAACTGACATACACATGCACAGGTACTTTGACATACCATATTTACCGGACCTCCGGGATATGTCTAGGGATAATCAATCCCCTAAGATATAAAATTATAACCGAGCTACCCATTGTTGGTCAGGATACCATAGTATCATCAACATCACTCCCCCTTTTGAGGGAGGTCCTTTAGGAATATACCAATATTGTCTCAAAAATATTCAACCTTTACACGAGACAGAGGCTTGGTCAACACATCTGCAACCTTCTCATCTATGCCAACATATTGGAGATTTACAACTCCCCTCTACACCATATCACGAATGTAGTGATACCAGATTTCTATGTTCTTTGACTTATCATGGAACACAAGGTTCTCCGTCATCTTTATGCAACTTTGGTTATCACATAGAATCACGATTGCTTCCATCTCCAGATCAAATAGATCTGTCAACAACTTGTGAAGCCATATGGATTCACAATTGGCGGAACATGCAATAATGTATTTTTCTTCTATCGTGCTGAGAGAAATATTGGATTGCTTCCTACTCTGCCATGAAGTCGTGGTTGAACCCAGACTGAAACAACATCCTGAAGTGCTCTTTCTGTCAGAAACACTTCCATCCCAATATGAATCAGTATAACCAACTAGTCTAAAGTCATGATCTTCGTTATAACAGAGACCAAAGTCCAATGTACCCTTAAGGTATATAATCATATGTTTTGCAACAACAAGGTGAACACGTCTAGTCTCTACCAAATACTGACTCAAGGTGTTCATAATAAAACATATATTTGGCCTGGTATTCGTCAGATACATCAACGATCCAATGATCTATATGTACAGTGTACATCAACAAAATTTTACGAAGTATCAACCAGGAGCTTCAACTTTGTTTCCATGGGTGTGTTCATGGATTTACATTCCAACATATCAAACCTCTTCAGTATTTCAACTGCATACTTCCCTTGGTTAAGGAATATATTCTCTGGGCTCTACCAAACTTTGAGACCTAGGAAATAGTGCATTGGGCCTAGATCTTTCATCTGAAATTTTGCAGCGAGCTTCTTCTTACAATCAATGCCGAGTTTTTCTTCTCCAATTAAGAATAAGTCATCCACATACAAAAAAATATAACTGGCTCATCATTCATAACCTTTAAGTAAATGTTAGAATCAACTCTACTCTTGGTAAAGCCCAAGCTCATCAGGAAACTGTCAATTCTTCCATACCAAGCTCTAGGAGCTTGCTTCAACTCGTACAGATCCTTCTTCAACTTGAAGACATGATTATTTCTATATTCAACTTCAAACCATTAAGGTTGTTCTATATACACTTCTTCTTCAATAACACTATTTAATAAGGTTGTTTTCACATCCATATGGTGTAAATTCCACTTCATCTTGGCTGCAAGAGATGTGATTGTTCTGATAGAAGTGTATCTAGCTACATGAGAAAATGTCTCTTCATAATCAATGCCTTCCTTTTGAGAAAATACATGAGCTACAAACCTTGCTTTATTTTTTTTCAATACTTCCATCTGCAACATGTTTTATCTTGTATAACCATTTGGAAGATAACACATCTTTGTTCTTTAGTTTGGGAATTATTTCCCATACATCATTCTTTATAATGGATTGGTATTCTTCTATCATGACATCTTCCCATTCTTTCTTCTGAATGGCTTCTTCAAAGGAAGTATGATCCTTTTCTATGAGATCACAAATCAAAGCCATATAAGTGGAGAATGGCTTAGGTTTCTTAACTTGTCTCATGGTTCCTTCTGGGGAACCATAGTTCTCTCCATGTTGAATAAGTTCCCTTGCCCAAGTTGGCTTTCTCTTGTGAGAGATCGTCATTTGGGAATGTTCTTGAGATTGTGTTATATCATGATCTTCTGGAATCTCATCATCAGGGGTAACGGTAACTTCCCTCACTAGTTCTGCAGCTGGGAGCTATAGTTTATTCTTCATATACTTCTTCAAGATAACATCTCCTTAATTTCTTGAGTTTTGTATCTTCATCAAAGGTTACATCTCTGTTGTCTCAATATGATGGTAACCTGGTATGTAAATTATGAAGGCCTTTGAGGCCTCACAGTATCCAACAAATATTTTCTTCTTTCCAGAAGGGTCCAACTTAGTTCTCCTTTCTTTTGGAATGTGTACAAACACTGGAAAACCAAATATCTTGAGATGGATTACTTATGGCATCTTTCCAAAGAACATTTATTCGGGGGTTTTGAATCCAAGTGCACTATGGGATATTTTTTTTTGGACATACATTGTTGTTCTTGCTACTTCTTCCCATAAGTGCATTGGAAGATCTTGATCGTGGATCATAGTCTTCACAGGTTCCATTATTGTTCTATTCTTTCTTTCCGCTACACCATTTTGCCGAGGATTATAGGGAGTGGTGAGATCCCTCTTAATCCCGACATCTCTGCAAAAGCTTCCAAATTATTTTGAGGTGTATTCTCCTCCATTATCTAACCTGAGTATCTTGATTTTTCTTTTAGAGAGATTCTCTATCAAGGCTTTGAATTCCTTGAATTTTCCAAACACTTCATATTTTGATTTCAAGAAGTAAACCCAAGTCTTGCAAGAATTATCATCAATAAATGACACATAATATACATACCCACTAAGAGAGGTTGATGGAATTGGGACACATACATTTGAGTGGATGAGATCCAATATTCCTTCTTCTTTATTGTCTCTCTTCAAAAAAGGATTCTTTATGTTCTTTCCTTGTGCACATCCCTTACACACACCTTCATGATCAACCTTGAATTCTGGGAGACCTGTAACTGCCTTGCTCACATATGGTAAGGATTTGTAGTTGATGTGAGCTAGTCTTATATGAAAAATTTCACACGGACTCTCAGTGGAGTGAGTCAAGTCTACATCTGAGTGGCCTTTTAGCTTATACAAGCCACCTTCTTCTGTTCCAATGATAATTGCATCTTCTATGGTTTTTCCTTTAGGACACATAAGAACTTCACCATCTATGAATGAAACCCTGCAACCTTTCTTATATAAAGCTGAGATAGAAAGTAAGTTCTTGGTTAAACCTAGTACATATAATACATCCTTCATCTTCATTGAGGTCCCTGAATCAAGTTTGTAGGTGGATTCTCCCACTCCTTTGATAGGATACTGGTAATCATCTTCCAGTGTAACTTCCTGGGGAAAGTTCTTTTATGTAAGGCTAGAGAGAATGTCTTTATGACCTTTCATGTGCTTAGAGGAACCACTTTCTATGAGCCAAGTGTCATCTCCAAGTGACACAGATCCTGAGAGGGAAGAGAGTAAAAATGATAACATTGGGTGGCTCATCATCTTCATCTGCATGTGCATGGTGTCTTTTGTTATTTATTTTCTTGTATTCTTCTCTTCTGGCTGGACAATTCTTAGCAATATGTCCCATATTATCACAATGATAACATTGATAAGAGGAAAAATATTTTTCTCTTCTTTGACCTTTCTTAAATTTATGGAATCTCCTTAGAGGGTGAGATTCTTTATAGGAGTTGGTGAATCTCTTTGGAGAGTGATATTCCTTATGGAGATGGGTCTCATTTTGGAAGTGAGACCTTCCCTTTCCTCTTTTAGCATGAACAACTGGGGCTTGATATTAATTCCTTAATAGCACCACTTCTCAGTTAGCTACTCTTACTTCTTCTTGAACACATTCTTCCCAAAGACTGTCAAATTGTAGTTTCTCTTTTCTACCACAAATAGTTTGGATGAAGGAATCCTAAGGTATTGTGAGACCATTAAGAGTTGTCATTATTATTTCATATTCATATAGGTTGTCTCCAATTTCTTCTAGTTTTTCCTTGAATTGAGAAATCCTAGAGAAATAGTCATGAACTGTTTCTCCCTTTTGCATCTTTATATTCTTAAGTTGGGTTCTCAAGTTCATCTTCTAGTTAATGTTATTTCTTTCATAGATTCTAGTTAGGGCATCAAACATCTCTTTTGGAGTGTTATTAGAAGCCACTTGAGGGATCAAGTGATATTTAATAGAGTCTGCAATTATTCTTTTTACCCTAACCATATCCTTGTTGTACTTTTCTTTAGCTGCAACTTATGTGGGTTCTGGTACATTTTCCTTTATGAATTCTGCAAGATCATTCTCTTCAAGAATGAGTGCAATCCTATATTTCCAGGAACAAAAGTTATCCATGACTTATAACTTGTCAACAAGCTTGGTGCTTGCAGACATATTGACCTAGAGCTAGGAAAACGACCAAAAATTGAAAGTGCTTAGAAATTAAATATGAACTTACCAGGAGGTGTGCTTGGCTGAGGCGAGTAGGTTGGTGTAGTCTGTTTTCAGAAAATCCAAATTTTAGCCCTTGAAATTGGGCCTCCGTAAATCTGGACTGGTACTTCTGGTACTGATTCTGGTTTCCTGGTATCAGTGAAAACTAGGGTTTCACTTTCCAGAGGCTCTGGCCACTAAAAATGTGCGCTCAAGCCGCCAATGAGTTTTCTAAGCTAGGGCCCACTTCCCTAGATGGTTTTTAGGCTGAAATTCCCTTCCAACAAAAATATCTAACTATTTTTCTTGTATGACAACAATGGCATTTTTGGTTACCCAGTGAAAGGTGCTCTATTCAATCAAGCTTTGATACCATGTTAAATTTAGAGCTACTATTAAGTTATTTTCAATTTACTAGACAATAATAACATAATCAAGATCATTGGAAGAAACAAAATCACAAGGTACACAACATTTTATCCTGGGAAACCCTCATGGGGGAGAAATCTGAGCAAAAACTTTCTTAATATATATTGCCAATACAATGCCAAGATAAAAGACCAAACACTAGATAATATCCAAGATTGAGGAATGCACATCTCTCTTCTCCTTTCGACAATTGCAACTTCCTTCAAACTTGTGCACTAGATGTGTGACTTGAGTGAGTGAGTGAATGAGGTGCTAGCCTCTCTTATTTATACTAGATGAGGAGCATTAGGGTTGTGTCTTTTCATCAAGTAGGGCCGACTTCTCCAACTAGTGGATAAAACCACTTTAATTATCCCTAAGGGTTGACTTCTCAATTAGTATCATTTAATTAGGGGTTGACCAATCCACAAAAGGGGATTTGGTCATACATAAGTCCCGACATTATCAATCCACAAAAGGGGATTGATCTATTTAGTAATAACTTAATAATAAGTAGAATATTCTTCGCAGTTACAATATTTCAACAATAGTTTCAGGTGGTTAGGTTGACCACTCGGTCATGTGTCATTGACCACCTTGATTTTCTTGAGGAACACCCACATTGGGGCAACCACACATGACAATTACCATTGGATTCTCTCTTGGATGTCCCACTCATGCGAGGGTTACATCACATCTTGGGAGTTGGTTGTTTCATGTTTGGACCATTCCCTAGCTTTTGGGAGTTGGTTAGAGGATCATTTGGGTCCATCGACCATCTTTGACTCACCTTTCACTCCTTGATGAGACGTTGGCACATTTTTTTTCTAGTCCACATATGTGGCCCTATTTTGATGTGTTTGACAATTTTGAGAGGGGCACTCTTGTATTGAAGGGTTTTGAGGGATATTTTATCTCATCTATTGCATTTTCCCCAGGGTTTTGATTGGGACAATGGTTTTGAGCTCATGGTATTAAGCTAGCACATTGTATTTAGTAATCTCCTTGAGTATAAAAGGAGGAGACCTCTCTCATTTTATTTGTTGGAGAATAATGAGAAAACTAGCTTACAAGAGTTCTTGTGCATCTATATTTCTTCTAAGTGGATGTTTATCTATTTTCAAGGGTCTCGATAAAAAAAATCTAGGTTTTTTGGAGGAAAAAGATACTACAAGGCCAAAGAATGGAATCATGCTCCACTTATAAGGGTAACTCAAGGTATATTATTATTTTCTTATCCCTTTGACCATTGAAGAATTGTTCCATTTCATTAAAGTAGGACGCCCAAGGGCTCTTCTCTTTTTCCTTGGCCAACCTTTGATATCATCTTGTTAGTACTTGGAGAGGATTCTTAAAGGACTAATTCCCCCCATCAAAATCTTGAAGAGAACCTTCTAGCCCGAGTCAACATATAAGAGGAAATCCTTCGAGTGACATCAACATTGTAGAGACCCCATAGCTGTCTCTAGGCACTGGTCTATCCTTTGTCTTCAACCACCAAAAAAACCAAAATCATCTTTTCATTTCTTTGTCTCTTTTCTATTTTTGTTTTGTAATCTAGGGTTCACCTTGTCCTATTTTTGGTCTAGATTGTTTGGAATTCAAAGATATATATAATGTTTAGATTTTATTTATGATAGCTTTCTCTTCAAAAGGTTTTATTTGGTACTAGCATATCAAGGGTTTTGAATATAAGTTTCATTGCCACATCTTTTTTATCTAACCCTTTCATATTAAGGTATCCTTGAAGAGAAACAAAAAATATTATTCTTGTGGATGCCCTAGATATTGTTGCTTGGAACATGTGGTATTGACCCTAATCAGATCGTTTATTCTTTCATTTTTGAATTAATATGGTCAATTATTATTACACTCAAATATAAAAAATGATGATATCATAAGTACGGACAATTTAGTTTATTGGTGTCCCTTCTCTGGTTAAATTGTTGAATACATGTGTCAATAAGGGTTACAATTTATCATTAGTCCAACATTAAAGTTGTTATTACTCTAAACCATGTCCGATGACATATCGATGTAAATAAATGAGTAATAACCTCTCTAGAATAGGAATCTTTGTCTCCTTTCTGATCATTGTCCAATGACCTCCCTCGCAAGGCAAAACATCACTTCTATTTTGGTCACTGTGCAAAAGTATCTTAACTGTCCTAAAAGCACAGAGTTATTATCTCACTAAATGTTATTGTTACAAGTCTCATTTTTTCAAATTTTGATGAGTATTGTGCTATAAAATATCCCAAGTGACAAATTGATGCCCTGGTAAGTCCAACGACCTTATGAAATGGCCTAATGTTATCACTTTGGGTTATTGTTTGAGGGTATCTTCTTTCTTTTCAAACTACAAAGTTTAAGAGTACATGTGATGATGATGATATAGTTGTTCTTTGGCCAACATTTATGTGTTTTGTTTCTCCATTTTCTCTCTAGGATCATATTGATGCATGACATGTTACAATAATTTCCTTAAGAGATAAATGTTACCTTAATTTTATTGTTGTTTACATAGTGATTTCACTGTTTAGGAGTTGCAGAGTCGAGGTTAATGCTCTCGGTTAATACATCACTCCTTTACACAGTTCATGCTCTTAGTTGCTTCAACATTTATGATTTTCTCACAGATCTAATATATGGTTCAAATATGCCATCCTAGATCTCTGGTGAGAGAACCCTAACTGTTGTCATTTATGTGGATGAGTAACTATCAATATTTCATTATATTGAAGGAAGTTTTAGGCAATCCTCTCTTTGCAATACCTGGCATACAAATCATAAATAGATGCATTGTGGGAATGATATAACTATGCAATCTAGTAATCAAGACTTTATTGTTTGAATAGTATGACACATCTTTGTTAGTACACTTTCATTTTCTTACCTCATTCACACAAGACTTAGTGCCTTATTGCAACAATATATTACAAAAAAACTTAGTAGATATTCTTATATGGTTCAAAGTGCTCTTTATTGTCTCTCATTTTGACAATACTCATTAGATAAATGTGATATTGGTTTCCCTTATGATTTCAATACAACAACTCATATTTCCTTTGATTGCAATATCATTGGTTCAATAGTAACACTTTTTGCAAATATTCTCTTGGTTTGATAAGAACGCCACCCATTTCCTTTGTGCAATTTTACCGATCAACTTTGACATATAACTTGTAGATGGATGGTGATAAATAATGTATGGTAAATGGTGCATTGCTTTGACATATTTATACATCATATTTATAAAAAAAAATCATTCCAAGCACTTTCAATAGAGCATTATTGTCTAAATTATAACTTGAGCTCATATTCTTGGCTTTTCTTCTCTCACACTTGAGGTGTTTTACCCTTAAGAGAAGATAGAAACTCTAAGTCAAACCAAGTCCTAAACCTTATCCTTCCATGTACAATGATGGGATTTAGTTGTGACCCCTCAAGAATACCCTCCCTAGGTTAGAAACCCTAGCCTTAAAGTGAAGAGGAAAGACCATTGATGTGACAGTGGGTGCCTTGCATAGTTGTGTTGAAATATTGTAACTGCAAAGAGTATTCTATTTATTATTCATTAGATCAATCCCCTTTTGTGGATTGATCATGTCAGGCATTGTAATTGACCAAATCCCCTTTTACGGATTGGTCAAACCCTAAATATATTATGCAAATTGAGAAGTCGGTCCCCAGGAAATTTAAAGTGGTTCTAACCACCCAAAAGACAAGTCGGCCCTGCCCAATGAAGAGACGCCTTTTCAGCACCTGCCAGTTTGTATAAATAAAGGAAGCCAACGCCTCATTTGTTCACTCACTCAACTCACTCATCTAGTGCACAAGTATGAAGGAAGCTGCAATTACCAGTTGCCAAAATAAGGAGGAGAGAGAGGCGCATTTCTTAGTAGAGGATATTCTCTAGTATTTAGTTTATTGTATTGGCATTGTATTGGCTATCTATATTAAGGAAGGTTTTGTTGGGTTTTCTTCCCCATGAGGGTTTCCCAGGATAAATGATGTGTATCTTGTGATTGTGTTTCTCTCAGTGATCCTATCTATGCTATGGTTATCTATTAAATTGAAAAGAAACCTAATAATAACTTAAAACTTAACATGGTTTCAAAGCTAAGCTGAAGAAAGCATCTTTCATTGGATAAAGAAAAACATCACTATTGTCATACAAGAAAATTAGGGATTTTTATTGAAGAGGAATTTCAACCCAAAAATCATCTAGAAAAGTGTGCCCTAGCCTAGGGAACTCATTGGCACCTTCAGCGCTCCTTTTCAGTGGATAGAACTCCTGGAAATTGAAACCCTAGTTTCACCGGTACCAAAAGTACCAAAAAACCAGAAGTACCAGAAAACCAGAAGTACCAGTTCATAAATCGGTTGGTCAAGTTTGAAGGGGAAAAATTTGGATTTTCTAAAATCTAACTACACTAGGCTACTCATCTCAGCCAAGTGCACCTCCTGGTAAGTTCAAAATTCAATTCTAAGCATTTTCAATTTTTGGTCATTTTCCTAGCTCCAAGTAAAGATGTCTGCAAGCACTAAGCTTGTTGACAAGATAGAAGGTGTGGAAAAATTTTGTGCTTGGAAGTATAGGATTGCACTCATTCTTGAAGAGAATGACCTAGCAATATTCATTAGAGAACATGTACCAGAACCTGTCGATGTTGTAGCTAAAGAAAAACACCAAAAGGACACAGTTAGGGTCAAGAGAATCATTGTAGATTCTATTAAAGATCACTTGATTCCTCAAGTGGCTTCAAATAAGACTCCAAAAAAAATGTTTGATTCCCTAACCAGGATGTATGAAGGAAATAACATCAACCAGAAGATGAATCTAAGAACTCAACTCAAAAGTACAAGGATGCAGAAAGGAGAAACAATTCAGGAATATTTCTCCAGAATATCACAATTCAAAGAACAAATAGAAGAAATTGAAGATAATATAGATGAATACGAACTTATAATGACAACCCTTAATGGTCTCACAATAACTTGGGACGCATTCATCCAAACTGTTTGTGCCAGCAAGGACAAACTACACTTTGACAGTCTTTGGGAAGAATGTGTTCTAAAGGAGCAAGAGTAGCTAACCGAGAATCATTGCTATCAAGAGATGAAGATCAAGCCATAGATACTCATACTAAAGGAGGAATAAAGAGGTATTACTTCCAGAAAGAAACTCATAAGGAGTCTCACCCCCAAAACAAATTCATACATAAAGAATCTCACCCTCCAAGGAGATTCCAGAATTTTTAGAAAGGTCAAAGAAGAGAAAAATATTTCTCATCCTACCAATGTTACCATTGTGACAAGATGGGACATATTGCTAAGAATTTCCCAGCTAGACGAGCAAAATACAAGAAGAGAAACAAGAGGCACCATGCCCATGCAGTTGAAGATGAAGAGCCACCCACAAAAATGATAAAAGAACATATTGAAGACTATGTATTAATCTCTGCCCTCTTAGGATCAGTGTCACTTGGTGAGGACACTTGTCTCATAGACAGTGGTGCTTCCAAGAACAGGACAAGTCAAAGAAACATTCTCTCTTGCCTTACAGAAAAGAAGTTTCTCCATAAAGTTACACTTGGAGATTATTATCAATACCCTATCAAAGGAGTAGGAGAATCAAATTACAAACTTGATTTAGGGACTCCAATGAAGATGAAGGATGTACTATATGTACCAGGTTTGAAAAAGAACTTACTTTCTATCTCAACTTTAGAAAATAAAGGCTTCAAAGTTTCCTTCATAGATGGAGAATTGCTTATGTGGCCCAAAGGAAAAATCATGGAAGAAGCAATTGTTATTGGGAAATAAGAAGGTGGCTTGTGTAAGCTAAAGGGTCACTCAGATGAAGCCTTGACCCATTCCATTGAGAATCCATGTGAACTTTAGCATACAATATTATCCCACATCAAATACAAATCATTACCATATGTAAGCAAGGTAGTCACATGTCTACCAAAATTCAAGGTTGACCATGAAGGAGTGTGCAATGGATGTGCACAAGGAAAGAACATCAAGAACTCCTTCCCGAAGAAAGACATTAAAGTATAAGGAGTCCTAGAGCTCATTCACTTAGATGGATGTGGCCCAATGCCATCAACCTCCATCAATGGGTGTGTATACTATGTATATTTTATTGATGACTATTCTTGCAAAACCTAGGTTTACTTTTTGAAATCAAAAGATGAAGTGTTCAATAAATTCAAGGAATTCAAAGCCTTGATAGAGAATCTCTCTGAAAGAAAGATAAAGATACTCATGTTAGATAATGGAGGAGAATACACCTCAAAAGAGTTTGCAAACTTTTTCAACTATGTTGGGATCAAGAGAGAGCTCACCACTCCCTACAATCCTCAACAAAATGGTGTAGCAGAAAGAAAGAACAAAACTATAATGGAAGCAGTGAAGACCATGATCCATGATCAAGATATTCCAATGCACTATGGGAAGAATAAGCAAAAAAAACCAGTATATGTACAAAACATATTGTCCCATAGTGAACTAGGGTTCAAAACCCTTGATGAGATGTTCTTCGGAAAGAAGCTAGAAGTAAGCCATCTCAAAATATTTGGCTGCCCAGTATTTGTGCACATTCCGAAAGAAAAGAAAACCAAGTTGGACCCTTCAAGAAAGAAGGGAATATTTGTTGGATACTATGAGGTCTCCAAGGCCTTCAGAGTTTATATACTAGGTTACCATCATATTGAGATCAGTGGGGATGTAACCTTTGATGAAGATGCAACACTCAAGAAATCAAGAAGATGTCAGCTTGAAGAAGTATATGAACAAGAACCTGTGGCTCCCAAAGTTGCAGAACCAGTGAGGAAAGTCATAACTTCCCCTAATGAAGAGATTAAAGAATATCATGACATAATAGAATCTCAAGAACCTCCCCAGATGAAAATCTCCCACAAGATAAAGCCAGCCTGGGTGAGGGAACTTATTCAACATGGAGAGAAGTATGGTGCCCCCAAAGGAACCATGAGACAAGTGAAGAAACCCAAGCCATTCTCCAGTTATATGGATTTGATGTGTGATCTCTTAGAGAAGGAGCCTACTTACTTTGAAGAAGATATTCAAAAGAAATAATGGGCATATGCCATGACAAAATAATACCAATCCATTATAAGTAATGATGTATGGGAAATAGTTCCTAGACCGAAGAGCAAGGATGTGGTATCTTCCAAATGGCTTTTCAAAGTAAAACATGTTGTTGATGGAAGTATTGAAAAATATAAATCAAGGTTTGTTGATCATGTATTTTCTCAAAAGGAAGGCATTGAATATGAAGATATGTTTTCTCATATAGCCAGATACACTTCAATTAGAACCATCATAGCTCTTGCAGTTAAGATGAAGTGGAAGTTACACCAGATGGACGTGAAAACAACTTTCTTGAATGGTGTCATTGAAGAAGAAGTGTATATAGAACAACCTCAAGGGTTTGAATTTGAATACAAGAAGACTCATGTCTGCAAGTTTAAGAAGGCTCTATACGAATTGAAGCAAGCTCCTAGAGCTTGGTATGGAAGGATTGGCAGTTTGTTGATGAGATGGGATTTACCAAGAGTAAAATTGATTATAACCTTTACTTCAAGGTTATGAATGATGATCCTGTTATATTGCTATTGTATGTGGATGACTTATTCTTAACTGGAGAAGAAAATATCATCACTGATTGTAAGAAGAATCTCGCTGTAGAATTTGAGATGAAATACCTTGGCCTAATGCACTATTTCTTAGGAATTGAGGTCTGGCAGAGCCTAGAGAAGATCTTCCTTAACCAAGGGAAGTATGAAGTTGAAATACTGAAGAGATTTGATATGTTGGACTGAAAATCCATGAATACACCCAAGGAAACAACGTTGAAGCTCATGGTTAACACTTCGTCAGAATTGATTGATGTTATGTTGTACAAACAGATCATTGGATCGTTGATGTATCTGACGAACACCATGACATATATATGTTTTTCTGTGAACACCTTGAGTCAGTTTCTGGTAGAGCCCAGACGTGTTCACCGGGTTGTTGCAAAACTTGTGATGAGGTACCTTAAGGGTACATTAGATTGTGGTCTCATTTATAATGGATATCATGACTTAAGAATGAGTGGTTATACTGATTCAGATTGGGTTGGAAGTGTCTTTGACAGAAAGAGCACTTCATGATGTTGTTTCAGTATGGGGTCAGCCATGATCTCATGGCAGAGTAGGAAGAAATCAAGCATTGTTCTCAACACGAAACAAGAATAATACATTGATGCATGTTCTTCCAGTTGTGAAGCCATATGGCTTCAGAAGTTGTTAACAGATCTATTCGATCTAGAGATGGAAGAAACCATGATCCTATGTGATAAACAAAGTTGCATAAATATGACAGAGAACCCTGTGTTCCATGACAAGTCAAAACACATAGAGATACACTAGCATTACATCTATGATATGGTGTAGAGAGGAGCCATAAAGATCTAGTATGCTAGCACAGATGAAAAAGTTGTTGATTTGTTGACCAAGCCTCCATCTCGTGTAAAGTTTGAGCACTTTCGAGATAAGCTTGGTGTAGTCCAAAAGGACCTCCCTCGAAAGGGGGAGTAGTGTTGATGCCAACCTAGTGTTGAATATTTCTAGATTCGTGTTGATGTTGTTGTGATGCCAACCTCATGCTAAATATTTCTAGCTTCGTGTTGATGTTGTTGTGATTCCAGCCCCGTGCTGAATATTTCTAGCTTTGTGTTGATGTTGTTGTGATGCCATCCTCATCCTGAATATTTCCAGCTTCGTGTTGATGCTGTTGTGATGCCAAATTCATGCTGAATATTTCCAACCTCATGCTGATGTTGTTGAGATGCTAGCTTCGTGCTGAAGATTTCTAGCCTTGTGCTGATGTTGTTGAGATGTCATCTTTGTGCTGAAGATTTCCAGCCTAGTGCTAATGTTGATTATGCTCCAACCTTTGTGTTGTGATGCTATTGTCATTGATGATGCTCCAACCTTTGTGATGTGATATTTTTGTTGTTGATGTTGTATCATCCTTGTGCTATTATTGATGATGATGTATTAGTGTTATACTAATCCATGTTGATGCAGATGATGATGATGCCATTCCAACTCCCTATTGTGAATGATGATATTGATGATGAGAAAAACTTCTGATGATTTATAGATATGTCAGTCAGTCTTCCAGATGTTGTTGATGTTGCTGCCCTCTCTCTCTCTCTCTCTCCTAATGATGTTGTAGAATACCCTTCTTGTTAAGGATGAGTGTTGAAATATTGTAACTGCAAAGAGTATTCTATTTATTATTGATTTATTATTCATTAGATCAATCCCCTTTTGTGGATTGATCATGTCGAGCATTGTAAATAACCAAATCCCCTTTTGCATATTGGTCAAACCCTAAATATATTATGCAAATTGAGAAGTCGTCCCCCAGACAATTTAAAGTGGTTTTAACCACCCAGAAGACAAGTCGTCCCTACCCAACGAAGAGACACCTTTTCAACACCTGCCAGTTTGTATAAATAAAGGAAGCCAACGCCTCATTTGTTCACTCACTCAACTCACTCATATAGTGCACAAGTTTGAAGGACGTTGCAGTTACCAGTTGCCGGAAGAAGGAGGAGAGAGAGGCACATTGCTCAGTAGAGGATATTCTCTAGTATTTGGTTTATTGTCTTGGCATTGTATTTTCTATCTATATTAAGGAAGTTTTTGCTGGGTTTTCTTCCCCATGAGGGTTTCCCAGGATAAATGTTGTGTATCTTGTGATCCTGTTTCTCTCATTGATCCTATCTATGCTATGATTATTTAGTAAATTGAAAAGAAACTTAATAATAGCTTAAACCTTAACAATTTGTTTCCCCAACTCTCCTTCATAAGGCATGACTTTCCCATAGCGAGAGTTTGAGTGGTAACAAGTAGTAATAATGAATAATAGTTCTTGATTAATGAGTACTCAATATTACAAAAAAAATTAAAATACAATTTCCTTGGACATTTGTTAGATCAAGCCAAAAGATGGGGATTGCATTTTATAACTACCTCTCACATAGAGACATGTAAAATTATTGAGGATGACCTTAAGGGAGAAAAATGTTTGAATTGAATTCATTTATGATTAGATGATATTGTTATATCCTATGGGGTTGACTTAAAGCCTCTCTTTTTTCAAAGTACATTACAATGAAAATGAAACCTATGTGGAGAACAAACACTATAATTTACTTTTAAAATAAAGCCTTATTAGTCCCATTCTTGAGCCAAATGACCAATTACCACTAATTATAAAAAAACACTGACGAGGTAGGTAGTTCAAAGAATTTGTTGGTATGTTTACATTCTTTCACTATCACTTATATATTTGGAGCCCAAATTTCAAACTAATATTTATTTTCCAAATATCAATGTTCCGATCTAGAAATACATCCATCAAGGAATTAATGCTCTCTTATGAAATTTAATCAACCATTTTGACAAGATCTTGCATGAATTAGTTCATGTTCTTGAGAGTGTACTGTTCACTTAGCATACAAGTTATACTATAGAAATTTATGATGTTTTCCTATACATTTGATTTGAGTACTATTAACTTATGTGACATGCCACATTATGTGACTTCAATAGCTTTCTCATATACACGTTTTTTTTTTAAATGCAGGTTTTACCTACTTTCATAAGTCATTTAATTAGTCTATGTTATTTCATTTTCTCTAGACACATGTTGATGTTCGATATATGCCATATGATAACCCACATTATGTTATTGAAAATTTGATTAAATATCGTTCTTGTGAGTTTCTTTGTCCAAAACATGGTAAAAAATATTAGTTATAATGTTAATCTTGCGTTCAATGGAACAACTCATAAATCTATGTAAACAAATATTTTGTAGAAGCACGCATGTGCCATCCATCCCTACAGGCATGTCATATAAGTGCTTGTGATATCAAGTCAAGACCATCCAAGTCCACAGTGCTTCCTTTCCTTTATAAGTTATGAAAATAGATTTGATTGCATTTGTCAGACATGTTTTGCAGTCATAGTCTCGTCAATAGATATCTCGTGCACTGGACTAGATCATAAATCATTCGAGACAATGAATCTACAGTTGTAACTAAAACAGATCGTGTCTCTTCATTTCCAACTTTATCTAACAATTAGTTTAAGTGTTTCTGAACAACCACATCAAAGCTATCGGGGTAGGACCATTGGCCTGCTCCAATGCAAGGCAGACATGATAGTCGACCAAAGCTATTGATATTCACAATTCATGGCAACTACCCTTCCACAATCTTATGGGAATGATGTCAGTGCCAGTGGTAGTATCTCGCCTTTTGAGTGCTTCTTATGTTATGAAAACTATAGTTTCTTTAGACAACTGGACTTGGATTGAGGGTGTACTTAACTTGAGGGAAATATCTCCAACCGTAATGGATTTGACCGAGCTATTGAGATACACTTATACCAATTGTTAGATAAAGTTGCAAATGGAATGACATGATCTTCTTTCGGTACAACTATAGACTCGTTGTCTTGAAAGATTTATGGTTTGGTCCAGTGCATGAGAGATCTCTCTCCTGAAGATTGCAAAACATGTCTTGCAATATCAATCAATTATATTTTCATAGATTATCATGGAAATGAAGTAATTAAACTTTGGGACTAGAGTTTCATTGTTCGTTATGGAATATCACTTTTCTATGACTCAATAGTGCTTTCGCCAACCCCCTGCAGAAACACCACTAATTAGTAGTAGAGATTCAAACAAAACACCCATTGCAGAAACACCACCGATTAGTAGTAGAGACAAGTCTTCAAACAAAACACCCATAATTTTAGTTGTTCTAAGGTGGGGTTGGTTATGCTCCTCATCGTATGAGTGTTCACAACTAGGGGAACTTGGAAGACTGATGTATGCCCTATTTTGAAGGGGATACAATGGTATTGTACTCGATGATATGAGTTGGTTTTATTTTTAACGGTAACATGTCAATATTCAATATATGACATATGATGACCCACATTATGCTATTGAAAATTTGATTAAATATTGTGCTTGTGAGTTTCTTTGTCCAAAACATGGTAAAAAATATCACTCATAATGTTAATCTTGATGGGACAACTCATAAATCTATGTAAAGAAATATTGTGCAGAAGCACACATGTGGAATCCATCCCTACAGGCATGTCATATAAGTGTCTGTGTATTTATTATATTGGTGGTGACTCATTTTCATAGATTATTATGCTTCTTTGCAGTCTCTTTATTCATGGTTTGACTCTCTAATCATTTCCACTTGGGTCTTGCTTCATTGCCTCCTGCCTACAACATGATCATAATAGTTTTCCCTCACAATAATACATATATTAGTGATGATATCAAGTGATTTACATGAAGTGGCTCAAAAAAAGTGCTCTCACACCAATCACCATGGGTTATCTACAAAAATATGTTTTTCAGCTAACATGCTTTAGACCCTGCATATATTTTGTACTAGGAAAATGAAATATTTACTTTATGTTCTGTCTACCCTAAAATAAATTCTCTTTACATTTTATAATCAATTTCCAAAAAGAGATTTTTCATTTCTCATCATCCAAAAGTGATCAACAAACAAGAAATACAATTAAAAGAAAATTCATAGCTGGGCACAACATAAAGCTTAGAAACTTTCCAATAGAATGGAAAAAGTGTCAAAAAAAAAAAAGATATTCTAGGAGAAATGTCAAGATGGTAAATCCATGAACAATAGAAGCATGCTAATACCAAGGAGGAAAATCGAATAGGAAATCTCGCTTTCAAATAAAATAACATCATGTATGTCATATCGTATAAAAAATTTGTGAACATATATCCCTCTCACGCTGTAAAATGGCGCACTATAACCATGAGATTATATTCCATTTCATATTACATTACATTTAAGATTGTCTCCCAATAGAATTCACTGCAACCATGAGAATATATATATATATATATATATATATATAAACATTTGAGTACCAATGCATGGACATCAATGTGACCTTGTGTATTATTAAAATAAGAAATCATTTTCGTATTGCTTCATAATTCAATAGTCAAAATCTTAAAGACTATAGGTGAAAACCTAGTTCAAGCACTTAGAGATTTTCCCATTATTGAAATAATGATAGTATAAACTCTTAGAAAATTTCAGGATTTTGAGTGCCCAAATAATTAGAGACAAAATATTAGCCTATCTATGTTGAAAGAGGAGGCCTTAACAAACATTCCCTTCTTATAATATTCACCTTCAACAGAGTATCGCCCCAGTTGGGCAAGATAATTTTTCTTAGCTCAAATAAGGAGCACTCTCTATGTTGCTTGAACATTCTATGGAGGACCCTTCCAGGTATTGCGACATCTGTTTTGAAAGGCCAATACATAAGAAGATAAAACATGCAATGGATTTGGGATTTGGTTCATTGCATTCAAATTCAAGGTTGCCTCAGACTTAAACTGTCCTAACTAGAACTATAGGACATACAAAATAGAAAAAAAGTTTGAGAGAATGTAAAACAAAACAAATTGTTGTAACGTCCTACAAAGCATAAGGTTTTAAGATAATGGAATTTTTTTACAAGTTGGTATCATAATCTTAGGGACAGTTGGCAGGACCTTCCTCTTGAGAATTTTAAGAGTGTACTCTGCAATAATTTTTAGGGTTTCTTTCCCATTCTTCTCGACACCAGGAGTCTCCATACTGGACTTTAACAAAGCACCCTCAAACAACAAAACGTTTTGTGACAAGTAGAAGAAAATCTAACCCCATGCTTTCTCTACCACTTCAAGGGTTTTAAAACATTCTGTGCCAAGTAGAAGAAAACCTAACCCCATGCTTTCTCTGTCATTTCAATGGTTCCATCAATGGAATGGTCTCCATCCAGAAGGTATCGATTTCTCAACAATGGAAACAAGGCTATTGTCCTGAAAGCAAAACAATTGAATGCAATTTAGCTCATTGTATAACTTATCCAATACATAAATCCGACCAAAGCAAATCTCAAGGATTCTACATATATTTGAAGATGTCATTGACCCATATTTTAGTGTAACAACCTCATATTTGCTTAGTTTTCAAATAACAAAAAAGATAACTACATATCATTCTGAAAAAAAATTCAAGGTAATCCCACTCTTGATCACTAGAGTGCAAATTGTAATAATATTTCCTTTTACAAAGATACTCGAGAAACAAGAACATGACATGCAAACAATAGGAAGTTTCATTGACAGCTAACTCAAAAGGCCCATTACAAAACAAGAATCATCTACCTTGAGAAGTCTAAAATATACAAAGAAACTCAGTGTAGAGAAAATTTAATTTAAAATGCATACTCACCATTTAGAAAATCTTGCACCTTGCCTGTAGTACTCGACAAATCGTGAGGCTAATCCCTCCAATACCTACCACGAAGATTCATTGTTTTAACAAGTCAAAGGGAGAAAACCCTTCATACACATGAAAAATATACAAAAATAAGAATAAAACCATTGATGAAAGACATTTAGGCTCAAAAAACTATTAAAATAATCCTTGAGTAGAACATAATGAAAAAAAAAAAAAAAA
>SNQJ01S0031565.1:62809-72964 GCA_010110895.2 Picea sitchensis | reverse complement strand
CGTCATACCTGGATTGAAACCCAAATTGCTCGTATTTTTAAGGGATTCTTATCAAATGAAGAAGTCATAAAATATTCCCCTACAAAATCTTCTCCACCATCTGCTCCCTGTTTTTTATTGAAATTCAAATCATCAACCCTCATGACATATTTGTGTTTATGCCTTTTCATGGGATCCAAGTCTATGCCCCTATCTTGTTATGAACATTTCTATCTCTATCATGCTCTTTTCACTCTCTATATTCCTCCCTCTCCTTTTCCTTCTCGTTTTTGTTCTTGTAGTCCTTTTTACCAAAGCATCTTTCAGTGCTATCTTTCATCACTGCGATCATAATTAGCCTGTAAGAAAGAATTTTCTCCCTCTGTTGAAAACCACAGAAAAGCACTATCGGGTGAGGGAAATCCATATACATCAAGGGGGAGAAAAGAAGGATAAACTATAAGAAAGAGAAAAAGACAAATAAAAAGAAAAAAACCACATTTTCCACATGAGACTTCCTCGAAGACAAACCAAAAATTCTCTCATTCGAGCACACTGCATGCACATGTGTAGCTCTTGCAGGTGTGGTAGTGTGAGACATGGGAAGAACCTGAGGAATCCAATAGAATATAAGTAAAAGGAAATATAACAGGAGTCTAAAACTAATTATTATGTATGTCTTTCTATTATATTTAATAAAAACAAGACAAATTACCAATGGACAACATGTTTCCACTAGGAATTGACTCAAAACCTCTCACACATGAATATGAATCCTCAATGAAATAGACTAAACAATGATCTCTAGCAAGGTACCCACAACTATAATGTTTCCAATCCCACATTCTACCCCAACAAACTCCTCCACATCACCCTCGCCCTCTGCACTTTTCCCTTCTCCCACATTCATGAATCCCCTACCCTCCTCTCCCTCACACTCACCCACACCCACCTACTGCCCACATCCCTGCCCTCTCCTTTCTCTTGGTATATTGACCCTACCCACTTCATTCCTCCCTTGAATATAATTTCAAGGATGAACCCATCCTCCATGAAAATTTCAAACCTCATGCAACAGATGGATGTAGAGGACCAATCGATGGGATTGACTATTTCATGCTCATTTTATTTTAAATGTTCATTATTCATTGTTAATTTTCATTTTTAACTTTTTTGGGCCTCGAATCTAGATATTGATGACTACAAACTGAGCATTTCAATTTACTATTTCAGACTTCAGTATCTACTATTTTTCTTGGTACTATTTATATTCTAGAATGATGAATTTGAATCATTGTATATAGTATTTCATATTTGAATCAATGCATCTCATTTCTGAATCTAAATCTAAATTTTGTTTATATCATTTACAAATTTGAATTTATCATTTTCAATGCAAAATGATGAATGTGCATGGGATGCATTTTTATTCTTTGGGTTTATCATTTTTATTTTTACTTTTATAATTTTAGAGATGAGGCCCCCTATGTTAGGGACCCTAATATCACCCCTCCCCAATAAATTTCCCTAAAATTTGAGTGGTCTCTCCACACGTCCCCCATTTGCATTTCCCTGCTCCCATCCTTCTACATCCCCAAAACTTGGTGGAACATTGTTGCAATCCCTTTCATTGGTGGTATCGTGGGGATATGTTTAGCTTGAAATTCTAGAAATTTTCAAGGAAATAAGTTGCCACTATTTCAACGTGCTTCTCATATTCAAACAAATTTCAGTTGTATAAAGGTGCCCGTTAAGAGTGAAAAAAAAGGAATATGGAACATCCTATTAAATATTAGTGGGATAGGGTATATAATTTATCTATTAGAGGCACACTATTTTCACTTCAGGGCTGGTTCAGGGAGACAGTCGAACAATTATGTTGAATTGCTAACTTTGAAACTTTTTTTAGAAAATATTCAACATCTAATTTTTTCATACGATCATTTGTACTTGATCAATAAACAAAATTATTGTAGGAATCACATCCATTTGTAATTCCTCACTTGTTGCATCTTACCTTGACTTTGCAACTAGTATAGAGGTTGATAGCTGGTGCGTTTGACAGTCTCTTTTCCGAAGAGATAGTGAGTATGAAATCCTTCCTAGATTGTCAAACCACATTTCTAAATTGCTCATTTTAGATTTCGTCAAATGTTTATGGGGATTCATCAAATGTTATTAAATGTACACAAGGCAGGTTCAATATAGGGAAGAAGATGCTAATGTCGATTTTAGAGCAAGTGACGCTAACAAGGACAACGTTCTCATATATCTCCTACCACCACATGTACATAGAACTCAACATAAAGGCCAATTATTAGGACAAATAAGGATTGCAAATGGTATATAATGTAGGATGGTTACAAAATTTCAAGGATGGCATAGAACTGTCAAAGATCCAAATGACCATTATGAGGATACAAATCTATTAAATAAAAATTGATCAAAAGTATGTTCATAGAATGAAAGCTATCTGTCTTGCACCGTATCAGAGTATATTTGAAACCATCAAGGGAAACCAATAATAATTATGGTTGTAGGATTCAAATACTTATTATGTTTTGTTGGTCAAGGATGCTACAAGACTGCCAGAGATCCAAATGGTCATTATGGGGATACAAATGACTAATAAACTGAGAAATTATCAAAAGTTTGTTTATCTTGCAAAGTTAGTGATACTCATGGTTGTAGGATTCAAATATTTATTATGGTTTCGTGGAAATATTCCAATTAATTATAGGCAAGTGATTAAAATTTGTCTATGAAGCAACTTGAATGTAATATTAGGTAACGGATTAGGTAATCTGGCTGGAAATATCGTTGATAAATACACATAAGTGGATTTTAATACCAATCATTTGGAAACATCTGGTGGAAACATCAGGTGGAAGCCAGGGATAATTATGGTTGTGGGATTCAACTATTGAATATGTTTTGATCAAAATATTTCCAATAAGTAAATACAAATCAATAAAAAATTCCTGTAAAGTACATCGAATGTAAGACTTAATCCTTTGATAATTAAGCAATCCATCTGGAAATATAGCTGATAACTATAAGCAAGTGAATGAAATCCGTATTTAAGAAGATTGAATGTGAGACTTAGTCCCATGATAAGGCTGATAGGGACAAATGCTTTCTAATACCTATGGGTTAATAGGTAGATCTTTCTGAAATATTGCAATATGCATTTATAAAAGGTGTTGTAGCATAGAGTGGGAGCAAGAGAGTTTAGAAAACATAAATAATTTTGGATATTTTTGTAGTTTCTAGGTGGTGGATGAAAGGGAAAATCAGTGCCTTACTTTGTTTGGGCTATGGGGTTATGCATGCAACATCAAGGGGCAATTTTTCTTAAAGATATATTGGAAAATTAGGTTGTAACAACAAGATCCAAAAGTCCCTAGATTTAGCAAGCCAAATATCACAAAATTCAAAAGGAATGGGTCTTCAAGAATCATACCACCTTCAAATCGACTTGAAAGCATTATTTTCCTAAAGAGATAAAACTATACCATCGTTCTCAGGAAATATACAAAAAATTTTGTTTTCTTTAAAACAATGTAACAAAAAGTGTTTGGAAACACCTTCTCCAGCATAGAAACATTACTCCTCTATGATACCCAAATCAGCTTTGACAATCCAAATATACAATAAAAACTCACTAATATACACCAAGAAGAGTATTTTCCACATTTCAACAAGGTGGTACATCCATTTCACAAAGCTTAAATAAAGCTAAAACACTTTTATTCCAAAGCCTAGAAGATCTTTCAATCACACCTTCAAATGGAGAGTGTAGACTCTTATATAAGTTTCAACTCTATCTCCTTAACAATAAAGAATTATTTATTTTCCTAAGTCCATTAGTCACCAATAAATATCAATAAAATATTACAATTCAAACCTCCTTAGCAAAACCACACTAAAGATAGTGATAGGTTGTTGAGATCCCCTTTCTTCTCCAAGAAAAATCAATAAAACATGCTAGGAAAACAATATAATAATTTACTCAAGTAACCAACTCTGTGACACAAGTCAACTAGTAAAAGAATGGAGTAGTTTGTTAAGTGGATCCTCCAAGAGTGTGAAGCCTCCTTCCTCAATTGGTTGATAGCCTCCAAGAGTGGCATGAGTTTTTCAAGTTATCAGGGACAAAATTGACATCTAGTAAAAAATATCACCCTAATACAAATGAGAAGATAGAGATAGTGAACAAGTGAGTTGAGGGATACCTCCAAAACTATGTGTCGGGACAAAAGAGGGATTGGATAAAGTGGTTGCATACCGGGGAGCACTGCTAAAATACCACTTATCACATGTCCATCGAGATGAGTCCATTCATAGCGCTGTATGGATATGATGCTCCACCATTTGTGGATTTGGAATTTGGGGATAAAAGCCCCCCCAAGGCCAAATATTGCTTGTAGGAGAGCCAGGACATCTTGATAGTTTTGAAGGAGAACTTGCAAGTTGCATAGAATCAATAGAAGGTGTATGTATACATGCATAGGGTGGAGTGAAACTTCGAGGTTGGGGACTTCGTATTTCTGAGGTTACGATGATATAGACAGTCCTCACCAAAGAAGAGTTGCATAGAGAAGCGAAAGCCTCACTTCTATGGACCATACATAATGATCAGGAGAGACATAGAGGTGGCATATGAGTTGGAGTTGCTAGAGGGTAGCATGATCCACAATGTCTTCCATGTATCTTACCTGAAAAAGTTGTTGGGATAGCAGGTCACCACTTTAGCAAATATTCCTCCACTGGATGAGTAAGGGAAGTTGGTTCTGACTCCATAGGGGATTACTAATGTTAGAGAGAGAAAGATGATAAGCAAATACATTCGAGAGTACATGGTCATATGGAGAGAAAATCTTACAACATCCTAGTTTGGAATTGCTTGGGGACAAGTAATCTCAGGAAGGGAGGACTGTAATGTCCCCTTCCACTTGATCGGAATAGAAGATGACTTAGTATCCTATAAAAATCACGTAGGCTATAGTCAATAAAGAAAAGGGAGTCAAAGGGGTTTATTCAATGTCACTAGGTGAGTTGCTGTTATATTTCTAAAGTGACATTGAGTAAAAATATAATTAATTATTATTTACTTAAATATTTAACGTGACTTTTAATGTTTAAGTGAAAATTAAAAGGGGAATAAGGGTCAATTGGATTTGGTTAAAAAGGGGAAATATATAGAAGGCATGAAAGAAGAATAAAAGGAGGGTTAGAGTTCTCTCTCGGGTTTTGTCAAAAACCCTATTTCATTATGATTTGATCTCTTATTTGGAGTGCTATTGAGAGCCAAGTTTTCATTGGGGTTTTGTCAAAACCCTTCCATTGTGGGTTTGGTTTTGGTGGTGAAATATCCACCCTATCTAGACAAAGGGGGGAATCCATCCAAGGTTTCCATTGAAGCTTCATGTCATCGTTTGTATACAGTTTGGAAGTGTATCGATCTACCTAGGAGGTGGTTGATCTACCTAGGAGGTTTGTACTATGTAGCACTATTGGAGGAATTCGTGAAGCTTCATAGGAGGCTGATTCACCTCTTTGTGGTAAGATCGTGGCACTAGGAGGGTTGAGGCTTTTATAAGGGTTGGATCGTGAGGCAAGGAGAGTCGTGGGGATGTTGAGGGTGTTTGAGGAGGCCAAGCTCATTCCTAGCAGAGATCTGAGGTCCATAAGATTCTCTAGAGAAGGTCGAATAGTTTTTTAGCAGGAAGAGGGATCCTTTATTGTGCCCCTGGGGTTTATAAAGGGAATAGATCCCCATTGGGTGAGCCTTAGAAGTTATAAGGAAGGTCGTGAGCCTTTGGTAGGTTTGTGGAGATTGGAGAGAAAGGTAACAACCCTATTCTTGTTAGAGTGGTGTGGAATCATCAACCACGTCATTTTCCATCCCAACCAATATGGAATCATCAACCATATAAGGATTTAAACCAAAATACTATGGATAGGATGTGAAGATTTACCTTTAGTTAAGGAAGGGAATATTTCATTGAGTTATATAATCAAATTATCTTGCAAGAAATAAACAAAACTCACACATCCACATCCTCTTCTATACATTTGTGTCTCTTGCTGTTTGTGTTGTTCAACATTTCTTCATCACTCAACCTTTGTGGACTCTAAAGTTGAAATGACTCGCTACAAAGAGAAAATTAATGGAGCTAGAAAAGAGATCTTCAATAAACCATGTAAACAAATAAAATGATGAATGAAACTTATACTTACTTGGCCTTGACCATCCCCAACTTGTTTGGGATTATTCACCTTTCCTCAAGTCACAACGATTAATATCATCTCCTTTCTTTTCACTACACATAACCTTCCTTTTCTCTCCAACAAACCAAACCAAAACCAAACAACAAAATATAATAAAAAACAAAAACAACTAAAAAAATATTAAAACAAAAAACAAAACAAATCATGGCCCTACTTAATGTCTATAAATCAAAGCAAAAAAAATAGCAAAAAACAAAACAATAAAAATAATAAACGTATTTTCTCCTTTTCTATATAATGTCTTTCCTCCAATCTTCATTCTTCACCTGAAAGAAAGAAAAACTTAAGATTATTAGTTTAAATAAAATAAAATGTATTAATAATGTTAGTTGCATTATAATGTTAGGCCTATTTTTCATCAATACTTACAAATAATAGAAATCATACCTCCCATATAATCTATTATATAAGCATGGAGAAACATCACTTTGCACCAAATACATAGCTATAATAATAATAACATTGGAATGGACAACAATATATTGATAGCAAGGAGTAGAGCACCTGGAAATATACATGGGTGGCATTTGTAACCATCTGAAATGTTCAAGCATGATAATATTGGATGATGCCGAACACAAACATAAACTTGCCAACACTTTTGTTGCACCAAAAATGAAGAACAAGACCTAAACATTATATCAACCCAAACCAAAATCTTATCGAAATTGTAGATAAAGTTGAATTTCAAACCCATCAACTATATGATAAGACATGGTAACAATTCGGAAAGGAAAAATCATTGTGCAAGAAACTAATATATCATTGGAAATTGATAATATGATTTTGTAGGAAATAATAATAACTCACCCATTGTCTTCTCTAGATTTGCATCTCCTTTTGTTTGCAATATCTATGTATCGTCACCTTCTTAGACTCTACAACAACAATTACTCCATAAACCAAATTAATAGAATTGAATATGATACCATAAATCAACCATACAAGAAATCAAATCAAATATAAATAAAATGATGTATTAACCATCCATAGAACCACTCCATTTCCCATCCCCCACTGATATGGAGTCATCAACCTTAAAAGGATTTAAACCAAAAGAATACGGATGGGATGTGATGATTTACCTTTATTTAAGGACCAATAATCCCATCTCATATCTTTGTTCTTTATGCGGACCACCTTCCTTTTCTGCCAACAAACCAAATTACAAAAGCTATAATATTAATAGCAATGGAATGAACAACTATACACTGATAGCAAGGAGAAGAGAACTTGCAAATATACATAGGTTTCATTTGGAACCATCCAAAATAATCAATCATGATATTGTTGGATGATGACAAACATCAACATAAACTTGCCAACACTTTTTTTGCACCAACCATAAAAAATAAGCCCTGAACATTATAAAGATATCAACACAAACAAAATCTTATCAAAATTATAGTTAAAGTTGAATTTCAAACCCATCAACTATATGATAATACATGGGAACAATTCCAAAAGGAAAAATCATTGTGCAATAAACTAATATATCATTGGATAAAACAATAATATATCATTGGAAAATGATAATATTATTTTGTAGAATAAAATAATGACTCACCCATTGTCTTCTTTATATTTGCATGTATCGTCATGAGTTGCCTTCCTAGACTCTACAAAAACAACTACTCTCTCCATAAACAAAATTAATAGAATTGAATAAGAGACCATGAATAAACCATACAAGAAATAAAATAAAATATAAACAAAATGATGCATTATCCATACATAGCATCACACCATTGGCCATCCCCACTGATATAGAATCATGAAACATAGAAGGATTTAAACAAAAATACTACGAATGGGATAATATTATTTACCTTTATTCAAGGAAATAAATATTTCATCAAGTTATGGAATCAAATTATCTTGCAGGAAATAAGCACATCTTGCCCATCCTCTTCTCCACATTTGCATCTCTTGTTCTTTGCATTGTTCGATGTTTCTTCATCACACAACCTTTCTAGACTCTAAAGTTGCAATGACTCACTACAAAGATCAAATTAATAGATCTAACAAAGAGATCTTCAATAAACCATATAACAATTTAAATAAAAAAACAAATAAAATGATGAACGAAACTTACATAGTTACTTGAACTTGACCATCCCTGAATCCATTGTGATTATTCACTTTTCTTCATGTAACAACGACCAATCTCATATCCTCTATTCTCACTTCACATCACCTTCATTTTCCAACAAACCGAACGAAAACCAAAACACAAAAGATAATAAAAATAAAAAATAAAAATATCTGAAAAAATATTAACACAAAAAACAAAACAAAGCATGGCCATGCTTATTGTCTATAAAACAAATAAAAAAAAAATAGATGAAAAAAAATTCATAAATGTCTTTTCTCCTTTTCTATATAATTTCTTTCCTTGATTCTTCATTCTTCACCTGAAACAATGAAAAAAATGAAGAGTATTATCTTAAATACAATAAAATGTATTAATAGTGTTAATTGCATTCTAATGTTAAGTCTATTTTTATCAATGCTTATAAATAATAGAAAACATACCTCCCATATAATTTGTTCTATAATAATGGAGAGAAATCACTTTGTACCAGATACATAACTATGATGATAATAACAATGGAATGAACAAAAATATCTTGATATCAACGAATAAAGCACCTACAAATATACATGGGTGACATTTGGAACCATCCAAAATGTTCAAACATGATAATGTTAGATAATGACGAGCATCAACACAAACTTGCAAACTCTTTTGTCACACCAACAATGAGGAATTAACCCCGAACATTATAAAGATATCAACACAAACAAAATCTTATCAAAATTATTGATAAAGTTGAATTTCAAATGCATCAATTATATGATAATACATGAGAACAATTCCAAAAGGAAAAATCATTGTGCAAGAAACCAATATATCATTGGGTAAAAGGATAATATATCATTGGAAGATTATAATATTATTTTGTAAGATAAAATAATGACTCACCCATTGTCTTCTCTAGATTTTCATCTCTTTATGTTTGCAATATCTATGTATCATCATCAGTCACCTTCTTAGACTCTACAACAACAATGACTCGCTCCATAAACCAAATTAATAGAATTGAATATGAGACCATGAATAAACCATACAAGAAATAAAATAAAATAAAAATAAAATGATTCATTAACCATACATAGCACCATGGCATTGGGTCATCCCCCAATTATATGGAATCATCAACCATAGAAAGATTTAAACCAAAAGACTACAGATGGGATGTGATGATTTACCTTTATTTAGGGAACAATAATCCCATCTCATATATTTGTTCTCTATCTAGACCACCTTCCTTTTCTTCCAACGAATCAAATTACAAAAGCTATAATAATAATAATAATAGCAATGGAATGAACAACAATATACTAATAGCAAGGAGTAGAGAACCTATAAATATACATGGGTAGCATTTGGAACCATCCAAAATGATCAATCATGATGATGTTGGATGATGACGAACATCAACATAAACTTGCCAACACTTTTGTTGCACCAACCATGAAGAATAATCCCTAGAAATTATAAAGATATCAAACCAAACAAAATCTTATCAAAATTATAGACAAAGTTGAATTTCAAAATCATCAACCATATGATAATACATGGGAACAATTCCAAAATAAAAAATGTTGTGCAAGAAACCAATATATCATTGGCTGAAATGATAATATTATTTTGTAGGATAAAATAATGAATCACCCATTGTCTTCTCTATGTTTTCATCTCTTTATGTTTGCAATAAATATGTATCATCACAAGTCACCTTCTTAGACTCTACAACAATAATTAATCACTTTGTAAACCAAATTAATAGAATTGAATATGAGACCATGAATAAACCA
>SNQJ01S0031565.1:43796-58367 GCA_010110895.2 Picea sitchensis | reverse complement strand
CTAACCACTTGTCCACTTAGTAATTTATCCATTAAATTTATTATTTAAATAATTTCTTTTGTATCCACTTTGAATTATAGTACACTCATCACTTCACTTTATTGTTTAAATAATTTCTTCTTTGCAACTACTTTGACCTTTTGGGGCTTTTAGATGACTCATGAGGGTTCTCCAACTTCACATAGCCATAACTCTCTAACCGTGAGGAGTTATGTGACGTTCCACATACCACTGATAATGGCATGACATGTACTGTCCATCTAGAATGTTATTACCTAAAAATGTATCAAAACTCATACCATTATCCATCAAATAAACTTGGGTCCATTACCCAGACCTAGGTTCTCCAACTTCACATGACCATAACTCTCTAACCGTGAGGAGTTATGTGACGTTCCACATACCATCGGAAATGGAATGAAATTTAATACCCATATAGAATAGTATTACATTCAAATATATTAAAACTCATACCATTATACATCGAACAAACTTCGTTCCATTACCCAAAACTTTGTGCTACCAGAATTCACTACCGGACTTTCTCCAAGGTTTGAAATCAATAACTAAGGGTTGAAATCAATATACAATATCACTGTCTAATGGTTGACATCAATGAAAACCAACAATCCATACCAAATGTCCATCAACCTAAGCCAATTGTTTGACAATATCCCCCTTTCGCATTGATGGCAACACCAACATTGATGGCAACACTTAGTCATGATAACATTCATGCTTACACTTCCATCAATGTTTCTATCTCTCCCCCTTTGACATCAATAGAAAAGGGTATCTCCCTTTGGGGCTTCTCGCCCTGACTGAACTCTCCTTGGGCTGCTCCCCTAGTCTACATGCCTCTATGCTCTCTCTCCAATCATTTCTACCATGCATATGATAAATCTATCCCCCTTTGTAATCAATGGCAACGATATCTTTCCATCTGGGGCTGCTCCCCCTAATTGAACTGTCCTTGGGGATAATCCCCTTGATTGAACTCTTCCTGAAACTGATCTCCCAACTTGAACTGTCCTCTTTATGGTGATTCCTTGTGTAAATCTAAGACATATAAGATAAGAATTCAAAAGCCATTTTGGAGTAGAAATTACTTTGAGTCTCTAGAGAAAATACTCAAAGGATTTTCGTGGAAGTGGTTTTGTAAATATGTATTCCACTTGTTCTTTTGTACCCACATATTCAACTCTATTGTTCTTCTCTGTAACATGTTCCTATAGAAAGTGATACTTGATTGGAATGTTCTTCGTCTTGGAGTGCATCACCGGGTTCTTTGAGATACTGATTACACTTGTATTATCACAATAGATTGGAATGGGATCATCATACTCAACCTGTATATTTTTTAGAGTTTGTTTCATCCATAGAACCTGTGTACAACATCCTGCTGCTGCAATATACTCTGCCTTAGATGTAGATAAGGATACTGATGATTGTTTCTTACTTAGCCATGATACTAAACACTCACCCAAGTAGAACGCTTCTCCACTGGTGCTTTGTCATTCATCAATTCAACTTGCTCAATCTTCATCTGTGTAGACAATAAATGATAGATCCTTTCCTTTTGGATACCGTAATCCAAACTCTTATGTTCCTTTGAGATATCTAAAAATCCTCTTTACTGCTAATACATGTGATTCCTTTGGTACTTCTTGAAATCATGCCACCTTTCCAACTGTCTGCATTACATCTGGTCTAGATGTTGTCACATATAGTAAGATACCAATCATTGACCTGTATTGCCTCTGGTATGTAGAATTTGAATAATCATCTTTACTCAACTTGCAACTGGTTTGCATAGGAGTGGTAACTAGTTTTCAATATTCCATTCCGAACCTCTTTAGCATTTCTATGATATACTTAGTTTGAGAAATAAAAATTCCTTGGTTTCTTTGACATATTTGAAGACACAAAAAGAATGATAGTTCTCCAAGTAATGACATTTCAAATTCATTCTGCATATCATTTGCAAATTTCTGGCTTAACCTGTTGTTAGTACTTCCAAAACAATATCATCAACATAAATTTCAATTAATAAAATACTACCTTGAGTTACCTTCATGTAGAGGTTGTTGTATGCGCTTCCTTTCCATAGTTCGTATGGAGTTTTTTCATTGTTGTTTCCGAGCATTACTCTATTTTGAATTTGAACTATTGTATGCACTGGATGTGTCCAAAAAACATCTGTCAATTTGGAATCCATTAGCATTGTTAAAGTCATTTCCTGTGTAATTATCATCCATTATGATAATGTTCCTTTGTCTCTGAACCACTCTCTGAACCAATCTATGAATCCATGCTCTCATCCACTGTCATAGACTCTACTTGCACAACTATCCATAATGCTAACCCATTATTATCATGAAGTCTTGATTAATCTATCAAACTGTACTTCTGCTAACTGACTGCTCTGAATATGTCTTCTCAAACTTTGCAAGCTGCTCAAAGGATGGTTCTTTGGTCTGTCACAGCTATCGCATAGAATCCCACTGTCAAATATTCATATTACCTAGGAGTCTCTAAGCCGGATGGCTCAAAACAATTCCTGCTCTGATGTGTATTCATCAACATATTCATTGGTAGATTCATCATCATCTTCATTGGTAGATTCATTATCTCTCCGAGCTCTTATTTCTTTCTTTATGTCTGTGGATTCATATTTCACTACAATGCCTGAAAGTACAATCTCTTTAACCTCTTCCTTGTTTACCCTCCCTTCCTTTCTTTCAATTATTTTCCAAACCTTTGTGTATCTGACATCTTTCTTTTTCTCTGTAGATTTTTCTTCATCTCGTTTTATTTCCAATCTTTCAATCTCTGGTACCTGGTCTTTGTTCATATGTTCTTCCTGTTTTCTTATCCATACTTTCTTATATCTGATACCAGTGTTCTCTTTCATGGAAGTATCAATCATGATTCTACAATCACTAGCTATGTGTCCATAGTTATGACATTTGTAACACTCAATGTTATGTGCGACCACATAGGAACTTCTTGCTTGAACATTTCTTTTATAATCCCTGCAATTTGCAACCTTATGTCCAAAATTAGTACAATACAAATAATGACCATAAAATAAATTTGCATACCTGTGAGTGAATGATCTTCTTTGTGGTGTAGTCCTTCTGAATTTCTGCCTTAACTGATCATGATCACGATTGAAGCTTCTTTGTGTCTTGAACATGAATGGTCTTCTTGAAGATGTATCTTCAATATTTTTCTTAGATTCTGGTTGACCACGATTCCTTCCTTTGAGTACTTCTTCATAACTCTTTCTATTTTATTCATTCTTCTTTTCTAGCAACCTTGAGTTCTTCTCTTCATTCTCTATAAATGATGTGTATGTTTTTGTCTCTTCAACATTCTTGTTGAGCTTGATGATTTTACTTCTCAATGTGAAAACTTCTTCTTCAAGCTTCTCAACCTCTTATTCTTTCTTCATTATCTGATACTTCATGACTTCTTTTGTTCTTTTCGCTTCTTCAAGCTGAATTTTTAATGTGATTATTTCTTCTTCAATTCCTTTCTCTTCTTGACCAAACTCTGCCTCAAGCTGGTTTAGATCGTTAGTTCTTTCCTTAAGATGATTTGTCAATATCTACTCTCTCATTTCTGCTTCTTCCTTCTGTGCTTCTATGTTGGCTTCCAAGTACTTCTTTTGATATTCAATATTTTCTTCGATCTTTCTGGCTACTTCTAGCTGAGTTCTTAAGTTCTCGATGACTTGTTGGGCTTCTTCAAAAAAGTGAACACTTTCCTTTTGTTTCATCAATTCTTTCTTGAGTGACTTGTTTTCTTCTCTTAGTTCATCTAAAGCACTAATCAATTCTGCTTCATAATTGTATTCCTTTTCAATTAGTTTTTATGTGTCATTTCCTTCATGGCATTCTATTTCAAGATGTCCACGCTTTTCACAATTAAATAAAAACAACATACCTCCGATGATTATGTACTCTTCATCTTCCGAATGTACTTGACATGGTGAACATAATTATTCTTGATATGTATCTGCATCTTCTTTGACATTTTATGAATCTGCGATGGGTGAAGAATATATGTCATGTAACGTATCCCAAATTTCTTTGGCTGATGAAAATTTACCAACCTTTTCTCTTACCGGATTAGGTAATCCTTCCTAGATGAAATCCATTACTATTTTTTTATTCTTCTTCAATTCCTTCTTGGCTGCAGTCTTTTCCCTTTTTGAACTATCCTATCCTGTAACAAATGATAGCCAAATATAATGTCCTTGTGCCTGTAAAAATATTTTCGTCCTTCTCTTCCACATCTCATACTTAAAACCATTCTGACCATTAAACATTGGTACTCCATTCTTAGAATAATCCTTGATCTCCTTCCAGTGGTTAAACGTCTTCTTGAAGGAACCTGGCTCTGAAACCAATTGTTGGATTAAAGAGATGGGGGGTGAATCAATAATAGAGCAATTTAATCCTTTTTCACCATAAAATGCAAGTGTTATATCAATGTAGAATTATCATCCAATAGTTGCAGAGTAAATAAACAATGAACAAATGAGCAATCACACACATACATAGTACACCAATGTTTTACGTGGAAACCCAAAGCAGAAGAAAATCACAAAATGATTTTTCTTATACGTATTTAAGAATTACATTCATTGGAAGCACCAACTTCCTTTGTTTTCCAGCAGCAACTGTAAGTAGGCTCCAACCCCTAGTTTCTTAGGCTACAACCCAAGGGAAACTCCAACTCCCCAATTCTCTGGCTACAACCCCATATGTTCTCCGGATATAACCGAAAGGTGGCTACAACCACCTGTCCTTACCCCGTCCAACCGCCCTAATTTATAAGTAGAATGATGGAACCACTGTCACACTATCACTATGAGATATATTGTTGTAAACCTGTACCAATCAACCTGCACCAAACAACCTGTACCAATAACCTAAACCATACATCAACTTGTACCTCAATATGTAATCAACCTATACCATAACCAAGTGCATCAACCATGCACCAACCTATACCAAACAACCTGTAATCAAACTGTACCATAAACAAGTGCATCAACCATGCACCAACCTGTACCATGAACAAGTGCATCAACCATGTACCAAACCTGTACGAATAACCTGTCACAAAAACCTGTCCAAACAACCTATCACAACAACATGTCTCATCAATATTATCAACCAAATCATATCTACTCACCAAGATCAATTGCCAAGACAAATCTCAAAGATGTGCATCAACCAAGCATAACACAACAACTCATAATCATCACCAAGATCAATATGTGCTTCTAATAATATACCAATACAAGTATGCTACATCATCTATAAACCATGTTTCAATAATACTAGTAACAAGTGCCTCCAACCATGTACCAAGTATGTACCAATCATGTATCAACTACTCATCAACTATGGCTCATCAATATGTACCAACATCATCAACTATACACCTCATGTATGTGCCAACTCATTAACTACTTGTCTCAACCATGTACCCAGCATGTACCTCGACCAAAATCCCTCATTAATTTCATCATCCAAATCTGATTTGTAACTATGTAATAGACTTGGTGTATATGATCACATACCTGCAAACCTTCCTTAAATTTAACAACAAGAGACTAGCATTTTCATCAAACTTTACTTTAGTCTCACATGACTAGTTTTGGATTAGTCAATAACCCTAACTTGAAATAATCATAACTATGTACTTGTAATGAATAAAGATCTAAAAATAGTACACAATGTTCTTTAGTGTGTTTTATTCAATTCCTCCAAGTGTCACTACTTGGAACCTCTCAGAAAAGGATTTATAGAAAAATTGGCATACCTTGTTGAATTCTAGCTTATTCTAGAGAGTGAACTTTTAGAGCTTTCCCCGCACAAAATGTTTGTTGTATGGATTTGAAAATTGTACACAAAATCCTACATATTTTAATCTAACCAATACATTTGGTCTTACTGAATTTGGATCTGTTATGAATAATTTATGACGTTTTTACTCGAAACACCTGTTTTAGACTAGTTTCAGGACTAGCCACAAACCCTATTTTCCATGGCGTGTAACTCCAAAAATAAAAAGACCCACAATATGAAATTTGTATCATGGCTACTTGGATATGTTTCCTCAATGGCCTCCCAATTTCACGATCTGAATCATTCTAGAAAAAAGTTATTGAGAAAATTGTGAGATGACCTGTAAATAACATACCTTAGAAAGCATCATCAAAATAATTTATCCTCTCTTGAATTTCAACCTTCTTTACTTCACCTTCCCTCTGAAATTCGTCTTAGATATCCTTTGGTTACCTTAGTCACCTGTAGATATTAAATATTCTCAAGTGTGAAAAAAAGAGACAGCCTTTCCTCTTATTTATACTTTCATGTAGCTTCCTCAAGGGGTTTCCTTTAACCATCTTAACCCACTTTCATTATTTTAGGGATAACCCACTTCTAAACACTTATCCACTTAGTAATTTCTCCATTAAATTTATTTTGTATCCACTTTGACTTATAATACAATCATCACTTCACTTTATTATTTAAATTACCTTCTAAGCATCTTAACCCACTTTCCTTATTTTAGGGCTAACCCACTTCCAACCACTTGTACACTTAGTAATTTCTCCATTAACTTTATTATTTAAAAAAAATATTTTTTATACACTTTGACTTATAGTGCACTCATCACTTCACTTTGTTATTTAAATAACTTCTTCTTTGCAACCACTTTGACTACTTTGACCTTTTGGGGCTTCTAGATGACTCACGAGGGTTCTCCAAATTCACATGGCCATAACTCTCTAACCGTGAGGAGTTATGTGACGTACCACCAGAAATGGCATGACATGTACTATTCATATAGAATAGTATTACCTAAAAATATATCAAAACTCATACAATTATCCATAAAAAAAAAATTGGGTCCATTACCCAAACCTGGGTTCTCCAACTTCACATGGCCATAAATATCTAATCGTGAGGAGTTATGTGAAGTTACACATACCACCAGAAATGGAATGACATGTAATACCCATATAGAATATAATTACCTTCAAATATATTAAAAATCATACCATTATACATCAAACAAACTTGGGTCCATTACCCAAACCTTTGTGCTACCGGAATTCGCTACCGAACTTTCTCCAAGGGTTGACATCAATCACCAAGGGTTGAAATCAATCTAAAATATCACTCTCCAATGGTTGACATCAATGAAAACCGACAATCCATACCAATTGTTCATCAACCTAAGCCAACTGTCTGACATTTTCACCATATACATAGTTATAATAATAACATCAATGGAATGACTAACAATATACTGAGAGCAAGGAGTAGAGAACCTATAAATATAAATTGGTGGCATTTGGAACCATTCAAAATTATCAACCATGATAATGTTGGATGATGACGAACATCAACATAATATTTCCAACACTTTTGTTTCACCAACCATGAAGAATAAGCCCCGAACATTATAAATATATCAACCCAAAAAAAAATCTTATCAAAATTATAGATAAAGTTGAATTTCAAACCCATCAACTATATGATAATACATGAGAACAATTCCAAAAGGAAAAATCAATGTGAAAGAAACCAATATATCATTGGGTAAAAGGATAATATATCATTGGAAGATTATAATATTATTTTTTGGGATAAAATAATGACTCACATATTGTCTTCTCTATATTTTCATCTCTTTATGTTTTCAATATCTATGTATCATCACCAATCTCCTTCTTAGACTCTACGACCATAATGACTCACTCCATAAACCAAACAAATAGAATTGAATATGAGCCAATGAATAAACCATACAAGAAACACAATACAATATAACTAAAAGGATGCAATAACCATACATAGAACCTCACCATTGGGACATCCCCCATTGATATGGAATCATAGACCATATAAAGATTCAAACCAAAAGACAATGGATGGGATGTGATGATTACCTTTATTTTAGGAACAATAATCCTATCTCATATCTTTGTTCTCTATCTAGACCACATTCCTTTCCTTCCAACAAAACAAAGTACAAAATATATAATAATAATAGTAATGGAATGCATTATCCCCAATTTCTAGGGATAACTAAGGAGATAATGTATCGATGCCCTCAGATTGCAGACATGGAGTACCAAGAGATAGATGACTGACACCATTCACATTCACAGAGAGAGAACCACTTCACCACCACACATCTTGGGGTCGTCGAGATGGAATTCACCACATAATCTTGCTTCCAGAAGATAATAGGTCTTTCTCCATGAGATACAAGTCAGGCATTGTGGTGTCACTTTAATACACAAGGCATTTGATTTTGTTGCATTTAAAGATTCTTTTGATTATAGAACATCCTGCATGGAAATTGTGCTCTTTTCCTTGTTTCACCTTGGTGTTTGACATTGTGCCCTAGTAAGTGGTCACCCTTGTGGATGGGTTTTCCACTGGGAGGTCCCCTTGATGAGTCATCATTCCATTCTTAATCACACTGATCATTTTTCACACTTCATCAATTTCACCTCCTTATCTTTTTGGATTTTCGAGTGTATTGACCCAAGAAGGGATTGTACCTCATTTCATGGGAAGAAGGGGTTGAACGCCCAGAGGGAATGTAGCTGGAAAAAGATAAAAAAAAAAATATAACCTTCCAAATAATCTCCCAAGGAGGTCTTGAGAACGATGAAAATTTTCTCCTAAAAAAATTAAAGACCTGCAAGAAAAAAATTCATATTATATAGACGTCCCACTTGTTGAGGGATATACACAAGTTCTTTATAACCTTTTCTTTACCCCTTTGGAACTCTTTGTACCTCTCCCTTCAAGTGAAATTTCGGTACTACCTCCCAAGTATTATATTGCCCTTTTGGAGTACCCAATTGTTTTGGACTTTAATTAATTAATGACAAATAAATGGGCTTAGAAAAAGATTGCATTGAAAATGAAGGTGTAGCACACCCTCTACAAAGGGACCCATAAATGAGACAATACGGACCCTTGTATGTCATGAACCCCATGCCAAAAACTCTTACCCCCATCCATTTCATTTTCTCTACATGACTTAGAGAGGGGTCCACCTAGGAAACACTCCTTGATTTAAGGAATGACTCGCCCAATAGGTCACCTTAACAACCCACCCATACCTAAACTTGGAAAATTGCATAGGGTCTTTGAGCACTTGCTTAATTTGATGAAGTAGTTTTAATGAACAAGTTTAGGTGGTTCTTGTGTTAAATTTGATTTTACCTACCATGATACATTTGACTTGAGACCCTTGGAGAGTGCACTCATTTGTCTTTGCATGACCTTTTTTTATGGACGTTTTGGAGGAACAAGCCCATCTTGGGTCTTCATTGGAGCAGGAAGCCCACAGGTTGGATGGAATGACCCAGAATTTGGGGGATAGATATAGGTTGGAAGTTTATTTTGGAGGAAAGAGAGAATACCTTGGATCTAGCACCTAGCCCTATCTAGCCCAATGACTTGCCTTTGGAGGCCTTACACCACACTTCTTGGGATTGACATCTTGACTAGAGATATCATTTGTGGTGGTGATGATGATTTAATGGACACTTGGAACCTTGATATGAGGAATACTCCTTTCACCATGGATAATACCATAGCGCATGAAGGGAAATCCTTTGGAGGCTCAACAACTTCCTCCTATTTCTCAACAAATTGCCAAAAGTACCAAAACGTCACCCCCTTAGGGCTTGACGACACTTTTTAGAGTTTCTTTATGTGTAAAATAAAATTAAAGTTGTAAAGGGGAAAAATTAATGGGGATGACCCCTTTATTTTGTGGTTTACCCTAACCAAATGTGGACAAACACTTTTTATAGGTTTTGTTTAAATAAGGATCAAATTCATTTCATTTTAACATAGCTCTCTCATTGGAGAAGACTACTTGGCTGAAATTTGCACCCTACTAGGGAAATTTGCACTATCTATCTCTTGTGCAACATTTTTGGATGTTTGTTATGGTGTATTGTGGAGCGAAGGTGGTGCACACCTTTGGAGGCTTGTTCTATTGCATGTTTATGGAAATATCTTGGTAAACTAGGGTTTGGTCTTGCTATCTTGTGAAATTGGTAAGAAAATTTATGCACTTTGTTGGTATTTTCTTCTTGTTTCATGCTACACTTGTCTAAAACCCTTGGAGGCATATAAGGGCATACACCCTCCAGCAAGATCCATTTTATTTGCAATTTGATAAGTCATTTTTACAAGGTTGCTAGGAGTAAAAGGGCTTACACCCTCCTAGACTTACCTTTGTTGTTTTTTCATGATCTGGGAGTAAAAGGGCTTACACCCCTAAAGATATTGTGGATATAACTCTTATAACCAAGACTGCAATTACCCAATAGACGTAAAGCACTGGTCTAAAAATTGCATTGGAGAAACAACATAGTTGCATTGGATAACGTGTTTTGTTGAGATATTTCAATTGTCTAAAGTGGAATCAAATTTACATGCTTTAGGCTTGCTTGAGCCACTAGGGCATCTAGCTCATCCAAGTACATCTTATTGATGTTATAATTTTATGCTACATCCATTAGGGCTGCAACAAACACATTTAAAACTCATTCTTTTACTCACTTTTCTACCATCAGAATTTGCTAGAAAGTTGCCATAATTATCTACTAATCATTGTGCATCATTTGAGTGGTTTACTTGTGATTTTTGTTGGTTGAATATTGTTGCTATAACAATTTTTTACTACATCCATTTGGATGCTCTGAAAAATATTTGAAAACATCCTTTTTGCAGACCTAACTCACCATCAAAGCTTGTGCCAAAGTATTGGGAATTTATCTACTTGTTTAATGCTTCATTACTCAATAAATATTTGACGCTTTTGGTGGTTATTTCTGTTGTAAATAATTGATTTCATTGTTGATATATACCTTTTTTTACTGCTTTAATTTAGGACAGCAAGATTCACTTACTTGTCCCATTGATCTCAAGGCTTGTATCACTATTATTTTTCTTGTCTCGTGCAGGTGTAACACTCTGGTGAAGGTACCCAAGTATTTGAAAACCATCCTCCATATACAAGACTCACTTTCAATCCATTCTTCTTCCATCATTGACCTAAGGGGTTCCTCTCATTATCTCTCCACCTTCTTTCTCAATCCCCCTAGGGTCATCGAGATTCCCCCCTTGTGTAGGATTTCTCCTTCACTAAAGCAAGCGGACTACCTATCTAAGGTGACAATGGGTAGGTATTCCCATAGTTGTCCCACCTTTGTATATTGTTTTGGGTGTTTTCCAACCTACAATCTCTATGATAACATAATGAACAACAATATACTGATAGCAAGGAGTAAAGCACCTGCAAATATACATGCATGGCATTTGGAACCATACAAAATGATCAATCATAATAATGTTGGATGATGACGAACATCAACATAAACTTGCCAACACTTTTTTTGTATCAACCATGAAGAAAAATCCCTGAACATTATAAATATGTCAATCCAAACAAACTCTTATCAAATTGTTAAGAACCAAATATCAATATAGCATAGAAAAACCTCAGAATAAGTATTGAACACCTTAAAAAAGAGGTAAATTCAGATAATAAGCCTCTTTGAGGGGGAAACCTCCTTATGCCCACATAAATGTACAATTACAAGATGATTCCAAATGAAAATGTCTCCTTGGTATATATAGGAGACTAGGAGGTATAATTACAACTAATGGACTAAAGCCAACATAAATAAAATAACATTACTAATGTAATATGCCCCAATTAAGGGGTAATGAGTCATTATTTAGGGTTTAACATGCCCCTCCCCTTGAGAAAAATGTTGTCTGCAATGCTTGAGTAACTCTGGATGCTTATGTATAAAATACTCATCTTCCCAAGTGGAATCTTCAGCCGGTAGTTTCCTTCATTTAATGAGATACTCTGAAATGGATCTATTCCTTAGTTGGTGAATTCTTGTGTCAATGATGGCTTCAGGGTCCAATATGATTTTTCCTTCCTTGTCAAGTTCTTGAAATATAGATGAACTGGGATCTTGTCAGCTATAACCTTCTTTAAGCATGAAACATGGAAAACTAGGTGTACTCATGAAGATGCAGGAAACTCCAATTTGTATGCCATAGTACCAATCTTTTGCAAAACCTTATAAGGGCCATAGTACTTTGGTGATAATTTATTATCCTTCTTGGCTTGCTTGAGGGACATCTGTTTATATGGTTGTAGTCTTAAAAACACCCAATCTCCTACTTAAAAAATTCTTTCACTACGATGTTGATCTGCTTGTTGTTTCATGAGATTTTGTGCCATGGTTAGGTTGTCCTTTAATATTTGGAGAAATTGCTTTTGATGCTTGATGTGATCTTCCACTGTTTGAACTTAGTTTTTTCTTTTAGAGAAGAAGTGATGGAAGGAGGGTGGTATCCATAAAGTGCCATAAATGGTGTCATTTTTTTTGCAATATGAAAGGAAGTGTTATACCACCATTCTGCCAAGATACACTTAAAAGGGTAACCATTTGAACCATTGTGTTTGTTTATCAAAATACCACCATTCTGCCAAGGGTAACCATTTGAACCATTGTGTTTGTTTATCAAAGACAAAACAACGAAGGTATCCTTCCAGACATTTTTTCACTATCTTAGTTTGTCCATCATATTGAGGATGATAGGATGAGATATGAGCCAATTGAGTGCCCAAACAAGAAAATAATTATGTCCAAAAATGTCCGTTGAATATGGGATCTCTGTCACTTACAATAATTTTTGGGATGCCATGTAGCTTTTGAACTGTCTCCATGAATGCGGTAGCAATTGTACTGGATTTGAAGGGATGAGAGAGTGCACAAAAGTGTGCATACTTGGTTAGTCTATCAACAATCACCATGATTACACTCTTTCCTTTAGACTTCAGTAACCCTGTGATGAAATCCATGGAAACATCCTTCCAACATTGACTTGGGATGGATAATGGTTGTAAAAGACCCGGGGTATTAATTGTTTCCACCTTATTTTTTTGGCAAACCAAACATTCTACCACAAACCTTTGAACATCAGTTTTAAGGCCATCCCCAAAAAATTCCTTCTTGACCCTATGGTAGGTTTTCAAAAATCCTGAGTGCCCTCCTACTGGAGAGGTGTGCAATTCAAATAGTACCTTTTGTTTGAGTTGGGAGTTCTTACATAAATATAAGCGATCTGTGTACCATAGTGAATCATTTTTCCATGTAAATGTGTCTGATGCACTGGAATCCTACTGCAACCTTTGAATGAGAGTCCACACTTTTTCCTCATTCTTCCATTCATCCCTTGCTTCTATTATCCAATCAGGTTGGATGATCGAGATAGCACAGAGAAAGGCCTCAACATCTTCATCCTTTCTTGAGAGTGCATCTACCACAACATTTTTCTTTCCTTTTTTATAGATGATTTGAAAATCATAACCCAATATCTTGGTTACCCATTTTTGTTGTTCTTTTGAAGATAGTCTTTGTTCCAAGAAGTATTTAAGACTATCATGATCTATTTTGACCTTGAAGTGCCTACCTATTAGGTAAGGATACCATTTCTTCAATGCATATAGTATTACCATCATTTCCTTCTCATAAATGGGTTTGTGTAAGTCCTTTCCCTTGAGCGGTCAACTTTCAAAAGCCAGGGGCCTTCCTTCTTGCATTAGGACAACACCAATTCCATTTCCTGAGGCATCACATTCCACAATAAAGGTTTTTGTGAGGTCTGGGGTGGTCAAGGCAGGAGATTTGCACGTCACCTCTTTAAGTTGTTCAAAATATTTAGTTGCCTCTGGAGTCCATGAAAATGCATCCTTCTTAGTTAGTGTCGTTAAAGGTGCTACTATTCTTCCATAGTGCTGAAAAAAATTGTGGTAGTAACCTGTCAAACCCAAAAATCCTCTAAGATTCTTCAATGTTTTGGGAATCAGCCAGCCCATCATGGCCTTGATCTTGTTATGGTCTACCTTGACACCTTCATGAGATACAATATGACCCAAATAATCTACCTCCTTCACTCCAAAGAAACATTTGGATGGTTTGGCATATATGTCTTGCTCCTTTAGTAGTTGTAACACCTTGTCAACATGTCGCACATGATCCTCCCAAGACTTGCTATAGATTAGTATATCATCAAAAAATACTAACACAAATTTTCGAAGGAAGGGATTGAAAATGGAATTCATCAACCCCTGGAATGTGGAAGGTGCATTTATAAGGCCAAAATGCATGACCAAGAATTCATAATGGCCTTCATGAGTTCGGAATGTTGTTTTTGGGATATCTTCTTCTTTCATTCTAATCTGGTGATACCCTGAACAAAGATCCAACTTTGTGAAATAGATTGATCCATGTAGTTCATCTAACAATTCATTAATGAAGGGAATTGGAAACTTATCTTTAATAGTGATCTTGTTGAGATCTCTATAATCTGGACACATACGCCATGAGCCATATTTCTTGAATACCATTACCACCGGTGCAGAGTAAGAACTTTGGCTAGGTCTAATAATGCCATCCTCTAACATTTCTTCAACCAT
>SNQJ01S0031565.1:21276-43786 GCA_010110895.2 Picea sitchensis | reverse complement strand
AGGACCTGGCAATTTCTCTGGTGGACGTAACCCACACTGGGTGAACCACGTAAATCTGTGTCTCTCTTGTATTGTGTGTCTTCTGTGTTTTTTGTTTCTGCATTTGTTTTATTTTATTTCTCCGCGGTCCTATTTTTCTAACAGTCCTTTCCATCAAACTTCCTCATATCGATATTAGGAACGCGGTTGGTCTTCAACCCAAAGTTGGAGTTTCTCCATTCTTGATTCACCTTCCTTGTGTCCGCATCATGAATTCCATGGGATACATTTTCACTTTCAGGTGTCCTCTCTATTAGGAAATTTTTTAATCCTTCCATGATCTCCCCTTTTAAACCCTCCATCATCTCTTGTAGTTCATCTTTTTTTATCGTCTTGTTTTGTAAATCATTTATGTCCCTACGCATTTATTCACCTTCATCAAGAGTCCATGTAGGATTTTTTAGAGGCTTATTTGGTGTAGAAGTTCCCTTTTTGGGTGGCATGTTGGCCAAGTATCACTTTTGAACCTTAATTTTGAGGTGGTTCTGCTAAACAATATTTCTTCTGCTGTATCTCCAAAGTTTCAGCCCTTCTGGGTATGAAACTTTCTTTTTTCTAATTCTTTGATATTTCTTCTCTACAATTCCACAGGTCTGATCAAAATTGGATGTGCCAAGTGGAATTTATGGTAACTTCCCCACAACTTGTTGATTTTTTTCCTTTCCAGGAGATCTCACTTGTATAGCATGCCCCACACCAAATAATTGATATACAATTCTGAAACTCATACCATAAATACTACAAACTGTACAATATCCAATGCAACTAGTCTCACTCATTTTGTATACTCTAGGAAGAAGTTATGATTGTTTTGCCTGGAACACCTTCTTGAGACTAGTCAATAGGACTAGTCAGATACCCTATCTTCCACAAGGTGTATCTACAAATGTAATATGACCTAGAATCTAAAATTTTTACCAAAGATACCTTACAAATTTATGTGAATAGCCTCTGGATTTCAGGGTCTAAAACATTATAAAAACTTTTTTATAGAAAAAATTATGCAATGACTCAGTTTAAGATGATTCTAGAACCCCATCTTGCATAGGATGTATCTCCAAAAGTATAAGGCCTCATGAGCTGAAATTTTAACCCAACGTACCTTGATCCGTATACTAAATATCCTCCAAGTTGTTCCTTCTGAAACGTTGTAGAAAAAAGTTATAGTGAAAATTACAAGGTGTCTCAGATGTAGCAGCGAAACCCCAAGACCTTAAGCTCTAATACCATATGTTAAGAAACAAATATCAATATAGCATATAAAAACCTCATAATAAGTACTCAACGCCTTGAAAAAGAGAGAAATTCATATAATAAGCCTCTTCAAGGGGGCAACCTCCTTATGCCCACATAAATGTACAATTACAAGATGATTCCAAATGAAAATTTCTCCTTGGTATATATAGGAGACTAGGAGGTATAATTACAACTAATGGACTAAAGATGACATAAATAAAATAACATTACTAATGTAATATTCCCCAATTAAGGGGTAATGAGCCATTATTTAGGGCTTAACAAAATCGAGGGGAGTACCTATCTAAGGTGATCATGGGTAGGTATTCCCATAGTTGTCCCACCTTTGTATACTGGTTCAAGTGTTTTCCAACCTACAATATCTATGATAACATAATGAACAACAATATACTGATAGCAAGGAGTAAATCACCTGCAAATATACATGCATGGCATTTGGAACCATCCAAAATGATCAATCATGATAATGTTGGATGATGATGAACATCAACATAAACTTGCCAACACTTTTGTTGTATCAACCATGAAGAAAAATCCCCGAACATTATAAAGATGTTAACCCAAACAAAATCTTATCAAAATTGTAGATAAAGTTGAATTTCAAAACCATCAACTATATGATTATACATGGGATCAATTCCAAAATGAAAAAACAATGTGCAAGAAAACAATATATCATTGGGTAAAATGATGATATATTATTGGAAAAAGATAATACTATTTTGCAGGATAAAATAATGACTCACCCACTGTCGTCTTTATATTTTCATCTCTTTATGTTTGCAATATCTATGTATCATCACCAATAACCTTCTTAGACTCTACAACAACAATTACTCACTCTATAAACCAAATTAATAGAATTGAATATGGGACAATGAATAAACCATACCATAAATAAAATAAAATAGAAATAAAATGATGCATTAACCATAAATAGCACCACACCACTATTTTTCCTCACTTAGCTCTAGTTTTCCTCACTTATTACTAACTATAAAAACTGCTCCTCCTTTCTACCCAAATTTCCTCTTCTCCTATGCTTGCTTGACTATTACTCTTCCCCCAAGGATGATTACACTCAACCCATGCTATCATAACTGAATGGTATAACTTCCTCACCCAAACTCTTATATGAATTTAATGATTGAGTGTTTAATAAGTCACAAGGATAACTAGCTAAATGACAAACTGATTAGTGAAGATGGCTTAACACTCAAGGCATATGGAAACCCCTCAAAAAACCCATTAATCCCCCTCTCTTGAGGAATAAAAAATCCCCATTACTCTAGTCCTTACTTATCTCTAGACGGAAGTGTATTTCATTTAATTATTTTCAATAGACAATGTTCACATATTATATCGCTTGACCCTTGACAATTCATAATGTTCATAATTATACAATGCTATATTTGGGATAAAAAATGGGGTGCTACACAAAATCCATGAAGTATGCTCCTCAACCCAAGCATATTAAGTCAACTATCCAACCTCCAAGGTGTATGTTAGATGGTTCCATGATTTTAGGGGCAATTTCCATCCTCCAAGTGCCTACCACTCATCCTTCTAAGTAGCTACCTCTCCTAATCAAGCAATGACTACCCCATTCTGTGCACACAATGGGTTAGTCATCATGCCACATAGGATAACAACCTCTATCCAAGTTCAAACTTCCTCTCAATTTAAGCCAATCATATGTCCTTCAATCAACACCAAGAGATTAACAAGCATCCAAGTCATAGGGTTTTTCGAACCTGGAGCTTGAGGTTCGCATTTCGACGAACCTCAAAAAAAATTTGGGGTTCATCCAGGTTCGCTAAATCTCAAAGGAAAACCTAATGTTGAACCTGAATGAACTCGAACCTATGTATGAATTCAAACCTTATGACAAATTTAGAGGTGAATATTATTGAGGTTTGAAATGAGGTTCAATTAGGGTTCAACCATCAACACGAGTTAAATTTAATTAGTTTGATAAAAATTAAAAATGAGCAACATAAAAATTGATCCTGGTCATGCATGTTTATTTGTCCCCCGCCTAACTATTAACCCTCGTGACTTTCCATTGTAAACCACGACCATTGTGAACCCTAAAGCCTTCCTTTTTGAACTGAAACCCTCGCGTTTGTGAAACAAAGTTTAAAACCCTTCGTTCAAGCCTCCTCTAACATTTTCATGTGAAGTGAATCTGTGAATTATGTCACCCACGTTTGAATGTTGAGCAACAATAAACTGTAAACCATTGCAGTGCTGGCATGTTGGGTCTCTGTCACCACCTTTGAGCCAAGTGAAGTTGTGAACCACAAGTCATGACAACAGTCTAGCCACAGTGCGATCCTAATCTATGAGTTTGTCACTACATTTGAAGCTTGAGTCGACCCTCGAGGAGTCAAGACTAGGGTATTTAATCAAGTTGACATCCAAATCCTTTTAAATTTTGAAGTTGAAGAATAGGATCAACTTATTTTTCCAATTTGTCATTGTAGACTATAGTTTAAATTTCAATAACATCTTTGATGATGGGATTTTATGATGACTATTTATTCACATATGTTTATTGATGTTGATTTCTTATTTTGAAGTTTATATATATAGAAAAATGTATATAGTCAAACCTCATCTGAACCTTATTGGAAAATTCGAAATCGAATCAAACCTAATCATTGCAGAATCCAAACTCAAACCCAAACCATGTGACTTACATAGACATAGTGCTCTACTAGCTAGGTGAAAACATTTTTGGAGTAACTCCAAAAGATAACAATTGCATAAAGTTAGGCATTATAAATGGATGGGATTCCTTCAATATTGATTTTTCCCCTTGTTACCCTTCTTTTGGGTAGGGGTATTCACATACATTTTTTGATGAGTACGAGGATTTTTAATGACATGGTGTTTTTCACCTCTTGGGAAGTCAGGTTCATTCTTATTTTTGGGCGTTTTTCAATTTTTTCTAGGAAACTCGCATATCCCAAGGCACTAGTCACATATTCCAAGGCATTTTTAGGCTATTTGTGCATGCATGGACAACTTGTCACATGCCATGTGGATGATCATGGATTTCTCTCTTATTTTGGCATTTATTGATTTGTTTTACACTTGGTATGTGGGTCGACCCACTCATTTGGATGTTACTATGTGACCGATTGTATGACATGGAGGGGTCATTTCTATGCATCATGGATATACCTAAATTAAGTAATGGATGTAGTTACGCCTTGGAGGAATTTTTTGATGGTTTTGAGCATTATTTCACTTGACTGGATGACTTACCCATACTTGGAAACATTGCAACAACCATGGGGTATCTTGATGATGTGGATGGGTCACCTTTTGAAGGATGTGCCTTGACATGTGGTATGGGCATGGCCATTAAACAAAGACTTATTTTGAAGCTTATGGAGCATTATACCACATTTTTATGGAGATATTTTGAAGGAGCCTCCCCCTTTCATGGGTTTTGTGCATGACTTAGAGAACATTTTTTACCTTGGAGGCCCATTCAACCACTTTGGAGGAATCTTAGTGTCAATTTTACTAAACCTAGCACCTAGGTATTAATTCCAAGTAAAAATCCATTTTAATGAATAATATCTCATCTAGGTTATCAATGAAACAATTAAATCAGCAAAAGAAAATTCAGGAAACAACAACACACTACACAATAGATTTCGGGTAAACAACCCCTATAAAAACCCTTGCGGGAAAACCAAATCTATGATGATTTTATTGATTAAAAAATAGGGCTATCGTCCTAGGATAATGGGCCTTCTGAGGAAATAGAAATGTTGCAGCAAATAGCCTAGCCCACATAGTTGCTATCTCCTTTATTGTCTTTCCCCACCCCCTACTCCTGCACACCTGAGTGCTCACTCACTCCTTGTGTACCATCACTGTGTCTCCTCCTCTCACTTACACTGCCTTTTATTACATTGAGTTAACCCTAAGTTCAAAACCATGGATCTTCTCCAAAGTAATAAACGACTGAGATCTAATCTCTCATTCACTTTAGATATGACGGTTAGGACTTAATCAAATCACTTAAATTACTAATTCCAAATAACTTAGGCATTTAACTCAATATTTAAAATGTCATTCACTTTAATTAATGACTCATAAAGTGAACTTCCTAAAGTTCTCTAAGAGGTTACAAGAACGACTCCCACGTGTTGACACAAACCCACGTGGAAGTACCTGTCCAATGCTAATACTTCAACACTCCCTCTTAGCGAGGAAGGTACTTCCACTCTATGGAAGTAAATATTTCTTTGATATCTTATATACTACCATGGCTTCTCTCCAATCCACCTAATTGGTTGCTCCCTATGACACCAAAGCTATTCCTACCATCTCGCTCGGACCCGTCTCTGAAATTTTTTTACTAGTTGCTCAGACCCCTTCCTAGTCCCGCTGTCCATTTCCTGGGATACCTTTCTGTTGCCCGAACCCTTGCCCTAGGCTACCTAGGGCTGCCCGCAACCTCCTGTTGTTTTCTAGGTCCTTTATGGGTGATGTATTGTTATCTCATCCTATTGCCTACGTTTTTGTACACTACCCAGAATATTCTAGGGTTTCCCAGCTACTGCTCGAAAGTTTTTGGGCAGTCTACCCACTGCCCAAATCTTCTTTTCTTTTTAGAGACAACTCCACATTTTCCACCAACCTTCTCGACTTCTTGTCATCCTGTATACACCAACACCTACTTCATGCCCAATCTGCAGTCAAGGTCTTGTCCTCTCCAGCTTACGTGGACTCTTTCCACATCTGTCACTTCCTAAAGTTCCCCAAAACGTTTTTGAGCCCAGGAAGAAACAAGATGCTGTGGGCATCCCAGGTTATTCTAGGGCAGGGATTCGGGTAGTGGGAAGGTATACCGGTCAATAGAAAACAAGAATGGGCAGGGGTCTAGGAAACTAGTAAAAAGTCTTTAAAGATAGGTCCGAGTGAGATGGTAGGAATAAATTTCATGTCAAGAAGACTTCCTAAAGTTATCTGATAGGTTACAAGTATGACTCCCACATGTTGACACAAACCTACATGGAAGTACTTGTTTGATGCTAATACTTCAACACTTAGGAGGATCAATTTGCACTTTGGAGAGGTTCATGGAGCATATACACATGTTGGAGAGCCTTTGGAGGCTAGATGGGAATGCATCATTAACCCTTACTTATTGGATATGACCTCACTTTGGGGGTTTATTTCATCTTGTTCATTGTACATGTAGCTTGACCACTTTATTGTTATGTTAAATTGGTTAGTTATTTTTTATTTTTCTTCCACCAAATATAAGGAATCACATGAGAAATCATTATTTTACTATTAGAGGAAGTTAGGCCTCACTCTACAAATAACAGAGCCATTCCTTATTTGTAATCATGGTTGGATAATTTGGAGGTCCCTCTTTCTGGAGCCTAATTGATATATCTTTCCTGGATCATTTGTGATATTAAGGATTCTTTCTTTATGGATGAATGTTGTCAACTATTGAATATTTTCCTACTTGGTTTTATTTTGTGTAGGAAGATTGATGGTGGAATTTTTCAAGTCTTCTATAAATCCTTTCAAAATCGATCCATAAAGGGATAAATTTATCACGTGGAGGACGAAGTTTAGGGGTTTTCCTCATTCTTCCTTGTTTATTTGTTAGAGTTCTTGAGACCATGCTATGTTTTCCCCTTATGGTTCCTTGGTTGAAGTATTAAGTAATTTTATCAATTCATAGTTGATTTTCGAGGGTGAAGGCTAGTCCCTTGAGGAAACCCTTCTTGTAAACCTTGAATCCATTGTTGATCTTCATTGGGTGAGGGATTACTCTACCTCTTGGTGCTAGTCTCAAACCCTAATCCTTTAAATAAATAAGCTAACTCCCTGGAGGGTTTTCTTCTTGACCTCATTTACCATTTGATTCACCTTGACTCCATTGCCCTATTTTCACTTGGCACTAATCTCTTGATGTCCTTCCATCACTTTTCTAAAAAACCCTAACAAACTCCAAACCTTGTTTTACTAAGGCTACTCTCAACGTCACCTTGTCCTTCATTTCTTGGTCGTAGTACACCTAATAGGGAATAACACCCTTGAGCTGGAGGAGATTTGGCCTAAAGTTTTATAGGATAGGTTGTTGACGTGATAGTGGTGACCTTCCTAGAGGTTTCCCTCATATTGTACCTTGTGGATTAGGGATTCCATCATTGCGTACAATTTGGGCGGTAACACACCCATATATCAACAAGCTTGTAGCCATAAAATTCAAGACGAAGGAGAAAAACCATATTTCTACATTCAATAGGGATTGGTTTACAGGTTTGGGTATGTTTTCATTCCAAAACAACAAAATTGCAAAAGAAAAAACAAATGTTTTATTTATCTAATTCCGCTCACTACTTTTCCTCCATACACTACTGAATGTAGATAAAATAGTGAGGTAAGGGAGATCCATTCCGATACATTTTAGAATATGTGTATTTTCCAATTTTTGTGATGTATGTTTGTGGATGCACACATTTTAGCATAAGAAAGCCAAGGAACCACATGTTGGCATTGTATACACCACTACCCACACCTTTTAGGCCATGGGAGAGAATTTCCATGTATTTCCTGGGAGGTTTCCCAAGAACAAGGAATTGAATGACTATATTATTGTGGTGGTGAATAGATTGAACAATATATTTGTCCCCATTTTTGTAAGAAAACCATCAAATGCCAAGAGAGATGAAAAAATCCTTGTGAAGGTATGGCCTCCTTTTGGTTTCCCAAATCCATTATTTTAGGTAAAGAGACCATGTTTTAAATTTTTTATTGGACAACATTATGGAGGATGTTGGATACAACATTGGTCAAATCCACCTCATTCCATCCCCAAACATATGGATAAACAAAATTTTTCAATATAATGCTTATTCATTTGTTGAGTGGGTATACCACATAATTACAACCACCCAAGTACATGCCTTGATATCTTACATTTAGTGTGCATACAATAGGGTATGCTCAATCATCTACTCAAATGACACCATTTCAAGTTTGGCATGATCTAAGAAATCAAGCGATGGAATGATAGCCCAAAAAAAGAAAGAGAAGGAAAACAAAGAAATTTAAGTGTTTCAGCAAGTATAAAGCAAATCAGAGGAGACATTGTCTAAGTACAAAGAGAGGCATGACAAATATAGAAAATAGCATAAGTTACAAATTCCAAACAAATTTTGGTCACACTTGACCAAGCCTCAAGGAGAGAATGCAAGGGGAAAGAAAAATATCAAGCACATAAGGTATGGTCCATTTGAAAAAAAATCATAAATAAACAATAATGCATCTCAAGCTTAATTTTTCGTCCTATATAAACATCCATTCAATGTAGAATTTATTGTATTCAAAACTCTATAGGCCAAGTTTGTCAAACGAATAAATTTCAAGTGAGAAGTGAGTTTTTCCTAAGATTGTAGACCTGGTACCTAAAGCACCAAAGCCATGGAAAATGACATCAAACCTTTATGAAGGGAAGAAAGTGAGTATTTGCAAGTTATTCCAAGAGCACAGTTCACAATTAGGGAAAAATTGTATACAAAATACAAAGTGAGAGAACTCTTCCCTAAACTCATAGGAAAGTAAGCTTTTGAGGAACAAAAACTACTCCATTGGGGAGGTATGATCGCAAAGGATAATCCATGCAATTTTAGGACCTTCTGGCATCTATTGGGTGGGTGTGACCAATGACCTTCCATATTTTATTTTATGTTCTAAATCCAACTTGAATATGAATTTCCACAACCAATTATAAAACAATGACAAACCACTTGTATGGGGATTTCCTTCTATTTCAAAGGTTATGGATGCATAATTCAACAAGGGAGAAGAGGCTCCAACAATAGGGGTTGTAGTAGGAAAAAAGACTTTTTAGGAAACAATATTGTTGGTTAAAAAAGGGGAAGAAAACAAAAAATGTGAAACACCAAAACGAGGTGGAGATAGAGACATGGTCCCCAAATGACAAGGAACAAGATCGCCTCTTAACCAAGATGATCCAACGTGCACTTGAGACAGAATCTACATAGGTTTGAGGAGACACCAAAGAGTTCCCTAACAAAAAAGGACTCATTAGGATATGAGGAGAGCCCTCATTTGAAGGTGATCATAAATGGTTTACTTATAGAATAGGGGTAGCTAAGAGGCAATTAGGACACATCATTGAATGGGGATGGTAAAGGAATTATGAAGGAAAATAGGTGTAAGGAAGGTCAAGGAGAATTCTCCCATGAAAGGAAAATAAAAAGGGGGGAAGAAGCTATCATCCCTAAGGAAGACTTAATCCAACCCATCAATAGTCGGTTTAATCCACAAGGAACTACCAAAACAATGAATTAGCTTGTGACATTATGGCGTCATAGTGGAGTAACCAAAATGTAACAAATAGTTCAGTATCTAAACTACTTGTCTCACCCCAAAGGAGGTGGATGACCCTAGAGCTAGATTGAGACATATTGGGTACAAGGATCAACTTTAGTAAATGTGAATATAGTCCCAAAGGAAAGGATTTAATAGTCTAGGTTGATAAAACAGTCCATGTTTCACTAGACTTGTCTTCACGCTTAACATTCTTTGCAAATGTCGTTGCAAAAGAAAAAAAAATGTTCCATTTATCTAATTCCTTTCACTATTTTTCCTCTATAGACTATTGAATAAATGTAAAAGAGTGAGAGAAGGGAGACCATTTCCAACTCATTGTCTCTCGTGAAATTAGTGACAGTGTTGTTTTCGACAAGGCCATTAAGAAAAATCGCTTGTTGCAAGTTGGATAAGAATACAACTTATAACAATATGTAAATAATCTTAATATTAAGCACATGTAAAATAAATTAAGAAAAGGGATATGGGCCTCTTGTGCACACTGTCGAGTAAAATATATACCATCTAATTCGACATTAAATTTTCAACCCGATGCTCCTAAGCTTAGAGGTGTCGACACTGTAAGTGAAGGATTGAAGCCTAAACTAATCTAGTCTAACCTAATCCTAAAGTCGGAAATACACTTAAAAGAAAAGAAAGAAAATTGGAATAGCTGAGCACCTAGGAAAGAAGCCCGTTATGGGGTGATTGTATCTCACGAGTTAGATCCTTAATCTATCTATTAGTGATTATAGCTATATTAAAGGAAATTAATCAATCTTAATCTAATTGCTCTATAGTTAAAATCTATTCTATTCTTCACAAATTAACTTTTCAAATTCAGATCTCTGATAAAAAACAAGCAATTGAAATCTATTCTATGCGAATAAAGTAAATCTAACTATTTCTAATCTAAGATTTCTCCTATAACTGAAACAACCTCTTTCTAATCAATATTCAATTTAAAAGACATTGAACAACAAGAATATGTGAATCACCAACTCCTATGTGCTCCAAGTGCTGGATGGAGTGTCGGATGGAGTGTCAGAAGGAGTACTAGATCGAGAGTTGGATGGTCAGATCAAGGATCACGAACTGCTCTCAATCCGTCCACAATTTCAGAAAACAACCCTTTTAGGATCTAATTCAACGTCATCTTCCAAAAAATTGAGCTTGAAGCTAACTGCCTGAATAAAGGAGCGGATGAAGGTCCGGATGAAGGTTTGGATGGAGGCCTGAATGGCTTGTAACTGTTAAATCCACGAATTATAATTACGCCCAGACATTAATTCAGAAACAACATTTGAATCCTTTGAGATAATGTAAAAATAAATTTAATAATGTGATTATTACCTTGCTTAGATATCAACATGATGTTAAAAGAGATTAGGATAAAAAACTCCCAAAAATATGACAAGAGAATCCAAAATGCATTGAGATGCTTGAGTTTTCATTTAAATATATAGACTAGATAGTGGTGAAAGATGATTAAAATAGGGGATCATTATCTCCCCCACACCGAAGATGTTGTAGGTCCCTTTGCAAACAAATTGGAGTCATCAAAATTCGATTATGCATTTGAAGCAATGACCACTACCTGTACTTTTTTGAGGGAATACAATATCCTTGTATTTGAATTTTAATTTCCAGTTGGATTATTTGAGATTTTGATAACATTTCTCTCGATGTTTATGATGACAGGGAATGAGGCGAACAATGGAAACAATGGAAATGAAAAATAGAGAATTGTAAAACAAAGAAAATAGGTTGTATTCATAGATGCCCTATATGGAAACATAATGATGAAACCCTTTCTATATAGTAATATCAATGTCGAATCTACCAAGGGTTTCAAAACGTATGACAAGGCATATAAAAGCATAACTAATGATATAATTGTTGGTATATTTTTCGTGTAAGAGCCAAGTTTCTGAACCAAATGAATGGATTCTCATTTGATTGCCAAAATAATGATAGCCCATGTCTGAAATTTATGACATGCTTTTGGTTAGTGTTTGGTTAAAACGATACCGTATGAATGTCTTCAATCAATGTCCAAGTCAAAGACTTGGACATTAATATTGAAGAAACTATAACGATAAAAAATCATAATGAAGAAAATTATATGAGCCATATATAATAAAGAAAAGTGGCAATTGGTTATACTTACAGAAACAAGTATCATGTTACAGTCTCAATCATGAAAGGATGAAGGATAGAAAGAATATAGAGAAGTTAAATTGGAACTCTAAGTTATGGTAATATTTTGTAAATATAAGGATCTCTTGTATAAACAATTATGTTCACATTTCCTTGTATTTAAACAAGAATCCCTATGTAGACCTAAGTTCAGTCATAGATTCAATGAACAATGAAAGTCTAAAAATAAAATGCAGTAGAAAATTGAGATCAGATTGTATGTCTAACAATCATAAATTATGTAGTCATATAGTTCTTGGATTGTAGAACATACTAAGACCACATCTTAGAGAGTAGATAGAATAGAAGTATGATGATGATAGAATAAAGTAGAATATGATGATGATGAAAACATAGTATGGAGAAAAACAAAGTTGGCATTCTAGAAAGATTAGCTTTGGTGAAATAATTGTGTTATTTTTTTTTAAAACCACCTAGCTTGTGAAATTTGTCATGCCAACTGGAGAATAAAAGGATGTACAAGATAAATTTACAATTTTAAATTTTTTTATATATCAAATGATTATTGGATTCATGTAGCTATACCTGAGTTTTATATTAAGAATTACTTTGCATTTAGAATTTTTTTTTTGCATATTACAGGTTGTTCCAACACTCCATCCGACACCCTATCCGAAAGTCTAGCTGAAAAATGCAAAAAAGTAGGCACAAAATGTTGCCAAGAGTATCAACAATGATGAGAAGCATTTCCCTGCTCATGTGTCATGGAGTAGCTGATGATAATGTCGTTGCAAATGAAGTATCTATGTTGGTTCCTTCAATCTGAAAGGTAACTGCAATGAAGATGCTAGAACAAAAAGGGGCTAGCTGCCAACCGAGTTCCAAACTTTGTAGTGGAAAAGGGATTTTTATAGTTGGGAAATAGAAAGCTACTGAGCTGCAAATAGTCTCTTCTCTTTTAGAACCAAAAATATGATCAGCTTCTTTGAGCCGCTCTTCCTTTTATTAACCATGAGCATAGATCCAGAAATTTAAAAAATGATGTAACATCCATCTTTCCGCGATCGTGATCATTTATATTATATAAAATACCTCACCTGATCCTCCATATGGCACTCCATCCAGTCCCCCAGATGGAACTCCATCCATTCCTCCAGATGGCACTCCATCCGGTCCTCCTGTGTAAGTGGAAATTATCCCATAGTAAACAGGTGTTCGCCCATAGCACTTAGCTTAGACAATTTCTGGCAGGCATGGTGAACAAGAGCATGGATATGATACAATTATCCATTTTTTATTGCCTTGTCATCAATCTATAACAACTTTTTCCTCTTTTCATAGGCTTGTAATACATATGGCAGTGAGCATTTAGTAGTTGTTATTGATCTGTAATTGTCACAAGGAACAATTAAGTATAATAAATCTTCCATTTCATAAACATAAATAAAAATGCACAATAGGATTATAACACACAAAGTTATGTCAGCAGTATAAAACTTATCATACCAATACAAACAACTATTGATATAATAGCTCGGGATATTGTAAAAACAATATGACAAAATTTTGACAAAGATCATATTTCCTCTTCTCATGGCTTGTAATACAGATGGAAGTGTTTAGCATTTGTCAGCTCATGAAACCCCTCCCCCAATCCTAAGTATTGTGGCACTTCACAATCAAAGATATAGGAAACCGGTCAATTCTCCCAATAGCCTAAGATTTACATTTTCCAAGTGTAGAGATAAATTTCACGTATCAGTCTGACAAGATGGTAAAAAATATGGCCCCACTTGTAGGACAAAACATCCTACATATAGTTAAGAAGAGGTAGGCGAGAGAGTCTTAGGATTGTCTTAAAGTTAGTTCCCAATGGAAGATTGATGGAGTTCATTTACCTTTTCTTAAGAATGTATACTTCTTTTCATCTTTGCCTACAAGTAGTGTCGTACATTATGACAAGTTTTAATATTTAGGAATTTTATTTATTGTTTGTCAAATCATCACCCTTTCTAAATAGAATGCCTCGCTGCCAACAAGCCTATCCAGTACTCCGATGGGTTTACCTAGTCATACCATAGGCCGATACCCGCTGCCAACAGACCTATTTAGTATCCTGTTGGGTTAGACTCTTACACCCTTTTACAATAGAGATTGGTCCACCATCTTTTAAAATTTGTGTATGAATATTTCTTTTTGAAAGGAGATGGGGAGGCAACTCTGACAATTTTTTTTTTTAATTTGGACTGGGATGGTAAATTTAAGTTAGAGGATGACTCTTCTTTATGTATTCCTTATAGATTGTCCTGATGTAAGGGATACTTAAGTGGGTGTATACAATCTGAAGATATGGTATAGTCAAGCATTTTTAATGTGTAGTGGATGGTACCATTGGAAAATAACAGAAAGGTATCTTAAGTCCCTACTCACTTTTTTTTTTTTTGAAGTTATATTGATGTTTCCATGGTTAACCGCTAATCAGACCTTCTTGCTACTCTTTCATAAAGATACTTTATGAACCTACTCAGTGTTCTTAGGGAAATTGTACTAGTAACTTCTAGGTTTGATAAGACAAAGTGTCACTTCCTTATATCCTCTAGTGGTGGAGGTTATGAGAAATTGCCATGAAATATGCCTTGAGAGAAAGGAAGATAGAAATCTTGTAAAAATGGCTAATTAAAAGCAGACAATTTCTAAGCATGATAAAAATTCATGGTCCAATTGGTGCTTAATCAGACAACATAGTTTAAATATAGCAACATCTTCTTCTGAAGTAAAATACTTCCCTTTTTTCTCCTTGGAGTGGTCCACTTGTTGTTTGATGAATACCTGCAAAAAGTTTCTAAAATTGTTTGTCAAAAACCACACTCTAAAATATCAAAAAATGATGAGATCAATGAGATCAAGTCACAAACACATGTATCTCATAGTTATTTTATTAAAAATAAAATGTAAAATGAGGTTGCATTATACTTTAAGCTAAACTAACAACATGCAACTTTTATTTATTATCCTACTCTACCTAAAAAGAACGGAAAATCTTTATTCAAGTGTAAGAAATTTTCCAATGTAACCATGTGCGAAGCAAGATAAGAAACATACCCATATCCACACATGAAAAGTTACCGCAATGATTACCTGGATATGAAGAACCAACCAACCTACTTGTTTTGGCATCAAAAGGTGTTGAAGAAGAGAATAGTATTGTGGCCTGATGACCTCTTGAAATCAAATTTCAATGTAATATTGATGTTCATCAACAGTAACTTCCATGCTCTCCTTCATCACGCTATGCAGATCCTCTTCTTTTGGATGATTGATTTCTGAAGTACATAAAGGATCCATTGAGATGAATGTTGAGAACTACACAATCTCAGGTATTAGTGATCGCTCTCCACTGGATGTAGTCCATAATTTTTCAACTTCCTTCACAGTTTGGAAAGTAAAATCATTTTGTAGCTCATAGGACCTTGATTCTTCTAATATTTCCAAAGAGATAGACAAGTTCTTGACTATTGTCAAGATGTGTTCTTCCTGAAAAGAATAAATACCAGCTGCTGCTAGGATTTGAGAGAGTTCTTCCAAACTAATGGTTACCTTCAAATTCATTATGTTGGTTGATGGATCCTACCTCACACAGGGATTAGTGTCTGGGGTTCTTAAAACACCCAAATTTTTATTATTATAGATTTTTTTAAGATTTTAACCACAACTACCTAAAAAATGAAATACATATTTAAAGCAGATTTGCGCAAACCAAACACACCACACTTGCATCAAATAAATCACACTTGCAGGAAAGAAATCAAAGCATAAAATAAAATACGATTGCAGGGATGAAATAAAACTCACACGTGTATGAAAGTAAACACATTGGAAGGAAAAATAAACACACTTTGCGAAAGGGAAGCACACTTGCATGAAAGAAATAAAACTTGCATAAAAGAAATAAAAGAAATCACTCTTGTAGTAAAATAAGCACATTGGTAGGAAAAATAAATTGCGGGAAAGTAAACACACTGTGTAGGAAATAAAGCACGCTTGCAGGAAAGTAAATTGCAGAAAAGTAAACAAACTGAGAGAAGTAAAAAAACCAAGAGAAGTAAGCAAACTTGCAAAAAAAGTAAACACTCTTGCGGAAAGGGAACAATAAGGCTTTGGAGTGACCCATTAAAATGGATGGGTAGGTTCTTACCTCTCATCTTAAATTTTCTCCTCCCCTTTGTTGTGTAATTAAAAGAAACCTACATACCTAAGCTCTAATCCCTTTAGCACCTCCCTGGAAATGACACCAAAAATGTCGAGTAAAATATATACCATCTAATTTGACATTAAATTGTCAACCTCGGGCTCGTAAGCTTAGAGGTTTCGACACTGTATGTGCATGAATGAAGCCTAAACTAATCTAGGCTAAACTAATCCTAAATACGTAAATACAGTTAAAATCAAAGAAAGCAAATTGGAATAGCTCAACACCTAGGAAATAAGCATGTTATGGGGTGATCCTATCTCATGAGTTAGATCCTTAATCTATCCACTAGTGCTTATAACTATATTAAAGGAAATTAAGCACTCTTAATATAATTGCTCTATAGTTAAAATCTATTCTATTCTTCATTAATTAACTTTTCAAATTTAGATGTCTGATAGAAAAAAAGCAATTGAAATATATTATATGAAAATCCAGTAAATCTAGCTATTCCTAATCTAAGTTGTTATAGCAAGATTTGCCTCACCATTACTATCTTGCACAGAGGGCCTTTTTCCATTTCCCTATGCAGACTTATCATCCCTTTTTGATAAATCCATAGCTAAAAATAAACATTTTTCACATATACGTGCTCTATCAGCTATACAACAAGCATATATGCAGGCTGCTCCACTATAGCTCGCGTACATCAGTATTTGTGCTAGAAAATAAAAAAATGGAGTCATGTTTCCATGTCACGACAAGAGATATCTGATCCTTGGCCTTCCATATACTAGAACCATTTTGACTCGACCCTTTAGTTTCATTTTGAAGGATATAAGAGCACAATTTCGATCTATGGAAAAGAGGAGAAAGCATTCAACTTTGAGAGCAAAGTTACTCTGGAGAAATTACTTCATATTGAGTCTGCATCCCTTTATCCCTCAAGTCCGAACAGAGTGTTCAACCCCTAAGCTCTTTCCCTATTGTTGAGAGAACCTCATTATCTCTCTCTTTTGAGCTTGCCTTTGGTGGAGGATTGAAGTGGTGGAGACCCAGTTGGAAGGAACTTGGTTCCCTGGTTTCGAACCATGCCGACACAGAAGTCTGTAATGTTGACACTTATGTTAATCAATTATTAATAGAAATACTCCTTTCCCGTCCTATTGGTATCGTGCAAATATATGATTATTATCCATGGGCATGTTTGTAATGTTTATTAATGGTTTATGTTATCTGATGTGCTAACCCCTTTACATTATCACTATATACTTGCTTTGCTTGTTTGTTGAGAACTTATTGCAGGTACAAATATTTGGGTCAAAGTGCTCAACGATGGAACATCATAAAACATTGGATTGAGGTAGGCCTCTTTCTTATCTTGCACATTAGTTTATATAGCATACAATGGAATTGAGTTGATTTCTGCAGTCATACCTATATGTTGTGGTTTACCCTTGGCCATAGAGAGTTTTTCCCTCATAACATAAGCTTGCTACTATAACCAAAACAACCTCTTTCTAATCAATATTCAATTTAAAAGACATTGAACAACAAGAATTGAATAGGAATAATCTACTAAAAGGAACTAGACATATCGATCCTAAATAGAAAGGGACTAAAATTTAAAGAACTTCAACCATAAAGGATTCAATTAAAAGATTACATAAAAGGAATTAAAGGAAAGGTGCATGAAATAAATACATAGAGTCCTTTTGTAACACTAAACTAATTTCCCTCAAATCATTCTAATACATTTCAAAAATAATCGCAGACATACAACACTTCTCTAATCTATGATTACCAAACACATTTTAATTAATTACATTCAAAAGAAACTACTGCAATGTGTACTAATGCCTGAAAGGAAAGACACACAATAGACCGAGATCTCGTTTACACATGGATAAATATGAACATACAACGTTATCAATAAAAAAGAAATACATTTTGAAATGAAATACACAGGAAACAAAGTAAACAGGGGATTCATTTTAGAATGACATACCCAGAAAACGAAATATATTCACAATCACTTATCTAAACTTGTTGCTGAAAATATAATCTTCACACTACACAAACGATCTTCACACCACACGCATAAATTATAGGAACACACAAATTCACACTTGCCACTAAGGGGGCCTCTCAGGAAGCAATGGCTAAATCTTCACGAACCAATCAACCACTGAGGCAGATGCATGAAATAGAGAATCAAAATTGGAAATCAAAACAGTCACAGTGCAAAGTTTTCTTCTATTGGTAGAAATCACTTTATATATCTTTGTCTTACATAAGTCACAACAATGTTGCTTATATAGATGTTTAAACAAAGGAATTTGTCGACCATTCAACCTCTCAAAATAGTATATGCATAACAAAATCAGGTGCATCATTGAACATCAAATTCTGTTGAGGAATCTTCAGTAAATGCTTGAAACAGAGTGAGTAAATAGGCCATGGATCTCGAGAATCTTCAATGGCTGGAAGCAAGTTCTGGTAGGACACCGAGCAAGAGGGATCCTAAGGGAGAAAAACCCATGTGCTCGAATTTCATAATGGTGCCTCGAGATATGCAGATCGCCAACTCCTCTATGCTCCGAGTGTCGGATGGAGTATTAGATCAAGAGTTGGAGGGTCGGATCAAGGACCACAAATTGCTCTTAATCTGTCCACAATTTTAGGAAATGACCCTCATGGGGCCTAATTGGGAATATTGGGCACAAAACTCATGTGTCATATTTTTCTGATTCAACTTCATCTTCCCTCAAGTTGAGATCGAAGCTAACTTCTTGGAAAAAGGGGTGGATGAAGGTCTGGATGAAGGTCCAAATGAAGGCATGGATGGAGGTCTGAATGGCATGTAACCATTATATACACGAGTTGTAAGTACGCCCAGATAGTAATTCAAAAACAACATTTGAATCCTTTGAGATAATGTAAAAATAATTGTATTAATGTGATTATTACCTTGCTTAGATATAAACATGATGTTAAAAGATATTAGGATAAAAAAACTCCCAAAAATATGACAAGAGAATCCAAAATGAACCAAGATGCTTGAGTTTTCATTTAAAAGGGGAATCCCCAAAGTTTCCCTGGAATCTAAGGTATGGAGCCTCTAACCTGTAACATGCTAGTCCTCCTTCCCGTGTCACTCAAGCACTAAGTGAAAGTGTGGTTTCCTCACTCCATGTTGCACCAATATCCAAGCCAAGGACAATGAGGAAAAGAGAAGGCATTGAAAATGGAAGAATAAGGGGGAATAAAAGGTGCAAGGAAGAGTCAATGGGAGCCAAACAAAAGGGGCAATGATAGGAGCATTGGCATGGTGTAAGGATACAAGGTGTAAACTATTATTAAGAAATAATGGAAACTTATCACTATTATACATAAGAAAAACATGGTGTGGACCCATGCAAATGGCAGTTATTTCTTGGAGTACCATTGTGCAAGGTGCTCCCCCTATAGTTGTATACCACATGTCCTCTTATGCCCAACACTCCTCAACATATGTGCCAAGGTAGTTACTTTCTCCAATGCTTCTCCTCAACATATGTGTCTATATCCACAACCAAACTCCTCAACCTAAGCATACTAAGTCAATTATCCAACCTCCAAGGTGTATGTCACATATTCCTATGATCTTACGAGTAAGTTCCCTCCACCAAGTTCCTACCACTCATCATCCTAAGTAGGTAACTCTCCCAATAAAACAATGACTCCCCTATTGTGTGCACCCAATCGGTTAGTCATCATGCCACATAGGATAAAACCCCCCTAGGAAGTGCACTAAGCTATCACTCCATCCAAGGTCAAGAATCTTCTCAAACTAATACATCCATATGTCCATCAAGCATCACCAAGAGATTAACAAACTTAGCACTATCATAGCTAGGTGAAAACACTTTTGCAGTGAACCCAAAAACTAACAATTGCAACAAGTTAGGAATTATAAATGGTTGGGATTCCTTCAATAATGATTTGTCACCCATATATCAACAATCTAGTAGCCATAAAATCCACGAGGAAGGATAAAAACCAGATTTATACATTCATTAGGGATCATTGTACAAGTTGGGGTAGAGGTTCTTTATGCATAATTCAAAAAGTGAGAAGAGGCTCCCACAATATGGGGGTAGTAGGGACAAAAATTGTTGAGGAAAAAATTATGGTAGTTAAAAAAGGGCAAGACAACAAGAAATGGTCCATAATTGACAAGGAAGGAAGTGCCTCTTTCCCAAGAGGATCTAACAGTCTTAAGAGAGAATATAGTGAGGTTTGAAAAGACACTAGAGGATTCAATAATGGAAAAGTCCTTGTTAGGAGATGAGGGGTACCCTCTTTAGAAGGTGATCATAAAAATTTCACTAATGGAATACTTGGTAGCTAGGAAGCAAGGAGGACCCATCATTGAATGGGGATAGTCAAGGAATTAGGAAGGAAAAGAGGGGGAAGGAGACGGGAATAGAATTCTCCCATGAAAGGAAAATAAAAAATGGGGAAGAAGGTATGATCCCTAACGAAGAGTGAATCCAACCCATCGATAGTTAGTTTAAACCCCAAGGTACCAAAACAATGCACTTTCTTAAGACTCTATGTGGGGTCACAATGGACTAACCAAACTGTAACAAATAGTTCAGAACCTAAAATTGATGCTACTGATATCGATCTGCAAACATTTGAATGCACTAGGTCTAGGATCTCCTTATACCTATAATCACTACTTGGGAAAGTATCCTTTGAATTCTTACATACTCCATGTTGTTCAATTCTAAACACTGGAATAACTATGATTATATCCCTCAAAATAAGAAGCGCTCTATGATTTAGGTGCCCCATTCTCTAACCCCTATTACTTGCACTGCATATACAACGTATTCCTTTAGTTTGATGAGGACCTACTGGTTCTTAAACTCAACTGCATAGCCCTTATACTCCATGGCCGAAAATGAAAGAGATTCTTTCTGAGACCTAGAACAAACAAGGTATTATCAAAATATAAATAGTTACCTAACTCGAGCTGGAACGAAATAGTACCAACTCCTACTACTAGGTACTTGGCATCATCATCAAGCTCAACTTGTACTCCTGAGTCCTACCTTTTTAGACTATAAAATAAGGTTGGACACAGTTAATATGATGAGACATGCCATTGTCCATTTCAACACATTATTAGGAATTATGTTGGTAGAAATGCAAGATACCATCAAGAAACCATTCTCAAACCGAACATCAAACTCGTTCATCTAAGATTCTACAAAGGATCCTACCTAGTTCTCTTGTTGTTTCCATTCACCCTTCTTCTTATATGGACACTCCAATGCATAATGGTCATGCTTATGACAAATTAAGCACTTAATTTTACTCAAATCCTTCTTTCTTGACTATGAGGCTAACTCCCCACTCTTTCCCTTGTTTGGTCCTTTAAATCTTCCCTTAATTTTCTTACCAAACATGGTTAGGTTCTCATCACCAGCCTTCTTGTCGAACTTTGACTCCATCTAAGTATCCTACTGGATATAGTCATCCCATATCCTTTTAGTGTTAGGAAGGTTCTCATGAGCACACATACCTTTGAAAAATGATTCCCATGAAGCTAGGAATCCATTAGTGCCATGTTCACTAGCTCTACATTTGTAACCTTCTCCCCAATTGCCACAAGTTCATCACAAATATTCCCGACCTTCATAAGGTAACTGGTCACTGAATCTAATATGATCATCTCTGTATATATGAGTTTCTCATGCAATATAATTATTCTATTTATGTTCTCACTATGGTAGAGGCTTACCAGGGCATCAAACATTTATTTTGTCATCTTCTTCTGTAATGTTCCTCGCTAACATTTTTTTGTTGTTTTTTCTTGGTTAATTCAATTTAGGAATTAAAACAAACAAATTATATGAAATAATAAACATCAATAAAAAAAAATCTGAATTATTTATATGACACTACTACATATGGGCTAATTATTCCACGAAATTTTTCCACGTTTCCATTATTTTCATGTTTTTTTTTAAATAGGGTGGGATTTTCATCGATATTGCCATGAAAGTTCGTCGATATAGCCACGAATAGGTTTTTTTAACTTGGTCAGGATTTTCGTCGCTATTGCCACAAAATTTTTGCCTATCTCATTGGTCGGTGTTAACGACTAGTTGACTAGTTGATCTATATATACCTGACTTTAAGAGACTTTGTGACACAATTGCTATAGTTGTGACACTGTTCATGGATTTTTTTTGAGTTGTTTATTTTTTCCGTTACCCACCGGTTGAACAAATCTAATTCTCGATCTACATAGCTCGGATTTTGAACTTGCAAGGTTAGTATGTTTTTTTTATTGATGTACTCATTTAACTTAAATTTTTGTTCAAATGTCCAAATTTCATGTAGCTTGTTTTTTCCTTGATAATATATTATATGTGTAGTACCATATTTCATGTCTTTGGTTTTTGGATCTAGTTAGTATATTCT
>SNQJ01S0031564.1:6099-27280 GCA_010110895.2 Picea sitchensis | reverse complement strand
GGATCCGAGCACTCGACACCTACTTCGATTATGAGGACATCGAAGAGGAAAAGAAGGTAAGTCATGCTGTTACTAAGCCGAAAGGACATGCGGCCTTATGGTGGGATGAGCTGCAGGCTGACAGGCGCTGCAAAGTTAAACAAAAGATAAAGAGCTGGGACAGAATGATTGCTAAGATGAAAGAGAAATTCATCCCCAGGGACTACTAGATCACTCTGTTCAGGCGGATGCAGAACCTAAGACAGAAGACGATGACGGTGAAAGAGTACACCGAGGAGTTTTATAGGCTCAATATTCGAGCAGGTCATCGGGAGAGTGACGACGAGAAGGTGGCGAGGTACCTGAATGGGTTGAGGTATGACATTCAGGATGAGCTAAGCATGGTTACCATCCGAATAGTTGAGGATGCATACCAAATGGCTCTAAAAGCTGAGAAGAATCTGAGCCGCAAACAGGGACAGCGAGGGCGAGGTAGAAGCCAGCCCCGAGGCAATGCAATTTCCCAAGAAAGAATTCAGAAGCCCAAGGAGGATGGGAAGAGGCCTTAGGGAAAAGCTGAAAGAGGTGGAACCTCACAGCAGAGGGAGCAATACGCTGAGCCGAGGAGGCAGCAAGATGATCAGCAAGGAGGATATGCTGACGCCAACGCGTTTCCTCGTACCCGAGGAAGAGGAAGAGGCCGAGGAGGAGTTATCACATGTTTTACGTGTGGTAAAGACGGACACAAAGCCGTGGACTGTCCAGATAGGAAAATGGACAGAGGAAAATATCACATCGCTGAGGCGCAGAGGCGTGATGTGGAGGATAAAGACACTAGAAGTGGGGAGTCACTGACAGTGCACAAGGTTCTCTTGAAACCCGAGAAGGAGGTGGAGGACACAACACAAAGATGCAGGCTGTTCAGGATGACTTGCAAGACCAAGGGCTGGAAATGAAAGGTCATAGTGGACAGCGGAAGCACCGATAATCTCGTTTCGAACGAGATGGTGGAGAAATTGGAGCTGGAGACAACTAAGCACCCGAGCCCATACAAAGTGTCATAGCTGCAGAAAGGACACCAAGTAAGTGTTACGAAACAATGCTTGGTTGAATTTAAAATGGGTGAATATAGGGATAAAATTCTGTGTGACATTATACCCATGGATGTCTGTCATGTTTTATTGGGTAGACCATGGAAGTATGATAGGAATGGTGTTCATGATGGGAGGATGAACACATATACCTTGGAGAAGGATGGGGTAACACACACACTGCTGTCGATAAAAGATAAGGAGGTGAAGCCGGAGGTGAGCAGCACGATACTTCTCATGAGTGGGAAAGAGCTTCTCATGGAGATGGAGAAGAACGAAGATCCACAATTCTTTGTTGTCAGGAAGCCGAGAATTGTCCTGACAAGCACAAGAGTGGACGACTTGCCAGACGAGATTCAGGAACTGTTGGGAGAGTTCGTTGATATCATTGTGGATGAACTACCTCGTTCGTTACCACCGATGAGGAGTGTGAGTCACCACATTGACCTCATACCCAGAGCAAGTTTGCCAAATAAGGCAGCGTACAGGTTGACACCTTAGGAGAACGAGGAGGTCAAGAGGCAAGTACAGGATCTGCTGGATAAAGGACTGGTCAGGGAAAGTCTTAGTCCATGTGTTGTTCCAACTGTACTGAGCCCAAAGAAGGATGGAGGCTGGAGGATGTGTATAGTCTCCAGGGCGATAAATAAAATCACCATCAGGTATAGGTTTCCACTGCCAAGAATGGACGACTTGATGGATTTCCTAAGTGGGGAAAATTACTTTTCGAAGATTGATCTCAAGAGCGTATATCACTAGATCCGAATGAGAGAGGGAGATGAATGGAAGACAACGTTTAAAACAAACGAGGGTTTGTACAAATGGCTGGTCATGCCGTTTGGCTTGACAAATGCGCCGAGCACATTCATGAGGCTGATGAATGAATTCATGAGGGAATTCATTGGCAAATTTATGGTCGTGTATCTGGACGACATACTGGTGTTCAGTAAAACCAAGGCCGAGAATTTAAAGCACTTGGCCGTTGTAATGAAAAGGCTACAGTAGGAGAAGTTGCTGATCAATTTGAAGAAATGTTCCTTCATGCAGACATAACTCATTTATTTGGGTTTTGTAATTTCGGCGAATGAATTGAAGATGGATATTGAGAAGGTGGAAGTAATCAGGAATTGGCCATCGCTGAGGAACGTTTTTGAGGTAAGAAGTTTCCACGGTTTGGCTAGTTTCTACAGGAAATTCATTCAGAATTTTAGTGGGATTAGCGTCGCAATGATGGACACGGTCAGAAAGTGGCATAAAGTTTTTCAGTGGACAGCAGAGGCTGAAAGGAGCTTCAATCTGTTGAAGTGAGAAATAATAGAGCGACCAGTGTTAGTGTTGCCTGATTTTTAGAAAACCTTCCAAGTGAAGTGTGACGCCAGCGGGTATGTTGTTGGAGGGGTTTTGAGTCAAGATGACAGACCTGTGGCATTCTACAGCGAGAAGTTGGATGATGCAAAGCTGAAGTACTCCACATACGATAAAGAATTTTATGCCATCATACAGGGATTGAAGAAGTAGAGGCACTACTTGATACCCAAGGAATTCGTTTTGTATAGCGACAATCATGCACTGCAATTCGTGAGTCAGCAGGAGAAGCTGAATCAAAAGCATGCGAAGTGGGTGGAGTACATGCAGAATTTCACATTTGTGATCAAGCACATTTCGGGGACTTCCAACAAACTAGCTAATGCTTTGAGTAGAAAGTGTTTATTGCTGCAGGAATTTAAGGTCAAAACATTAGGTTTTGAAAACTTGAAAGATATGTATGCAGGCGATGCAGATTTTGGAGAAGCATACGAGGCAGCCAAGAATCTGGTTCTCAGGGATCGGAGTCCTTGGATAGATTATCTGATCCAGGATGGATTGCTCTTCAAAGGTAATCAACTGTGCATTCCAGATTGCTCCATGAGGGAGAATTTGGTGAGAGAAAAGCACAACGGAGGCTTAGCAGGTCATTTTGGACACGATAAAACATTCGCCAAGCTCAGCAAATCATATTTCTGGCCGGGCATGAGAGGAGACGTCAAACGGTTTTTTGACAGGTGTAGGATATGTCAGCATGCGAAGGGTCGAAAGCAGAACACAGGGTTCTATCAGCCATTGCCCATACCTGAGAAGCCATGGGAAGCCATAAGCATGGACTTTGTGTTGGGTTTGCCGAGAACACAATGAGGAGTGGATTCCATCTTTGTGGTGGTGGACAGGTTCTCAAAAATGGCACATTTCATCCTGTGTCAGAAGACCAGTGATGCAACACACATCACCAATTTATTTTTCAAAGAGATTGTGCGATTGCATGGATTGCCAAGAAGCATAGTCTCGGATCGCGATACGAAGTTCATAGGTCACTTTTGGAGGACGCTATGGAAGAAGCTGGGGACTAATTTAGCTTTTAGCTCAGCATACCATCCGCAGATAGATGGACAGACTGAGGTGGTCAACAGAAGTCTGGGGGATCTATTGAGGAGCCTAGTGACAGAGCATCACAGCAGTTGGGATCAGATTCTACCACAGGCAGAATTCGCGTACAATGATTCGGTGAATCGGAGTATAGGTAAGAGCCCATTTCAAATTTTATATGGGACACAGCCAAGGGGAGTTTCTGATCTCAGGGAGTCAGAACAGGCTAAAAATAGCAGCGCTCGTGCTGAAGAGTTCGCTGAAGCGATGCAAGAACTTCACACGCAGGTGAAGCAACGACTGATGGACGCAAATCAGGAATACAAGCGCAGAGCCGATCAGCGGAAGAGGCAACTTCAGTTTGAAGTTGGGGACATGGTTCTGACGCATCTAAGGAAGGAAAGGTTCCCGAGGGGAACGTATAACAAACTCAATATGAAAAAGATTGGGCCCTGCCAAGTCCTGAAGAAGTTCGGAGAAAACGCATATGAGCTTGAGCTGCCGGATGGCATTGGGATATCTCCGATTTTCAACATTTCAGATTTATACCCATACAGGGCTGAAGAAGTAGACACTGGAACTGAGGAACCAGTGATCCAGTGGCAGAAGCAGTTTCCAGTTGCCCAGAAGCCTCAGATGAAGTGCATATTAGACAAGAGATTGGGCAGAAAAACCAGGAGAAAGCAGTATTTTGAATACCTGGTGAAGTGGAAGAATCACCCAATGGAGGATGCCAGTTGGGAGACAGAAGCAGTGATATAGAAACATGGGCAGGCTGTACAAGAGCTCATGGATAGGAGCCCATGAAACTTTTTGAGCCAAGGAGTATGATGCAGGAGCATCGACAACTTATCAAGCGAGCCAGCACGTGGAGAAAAGAACAACTGGACAGCGCCAGCATCCAATTTTGAAACACATTGGGAATTGTTGTGCCGCTCTTTTATGAAGCATTCATAAAGAAGTGCACTTGTAATGTATTATAGATAGGAAGGCATTTATTAGTTTTAATGCTGGTAGATAGAATTTAATTGTAGATTTGATAGTTCCAGATTTCGAGAGGGCAAACAAAATATAGGCACCCTCCTTTGTATTATTGTATTCATTCAGAATTATTGAGAGCAGGAGCAAGAAGAGAGAGCAAGCAGAGAACTTGTTAGAAGAATCCCATGTACATATATTGAATTAATAGGAAAGCTTTGATTCAATTCCATGGATGTGATTATTCTCTGTGTGTTGTTGATATTATGCTGTTGCATATTTGCTTCTTGTTATGCTTTTGTTTTATATGTTGTGTATGTGATTTCATGGTAGATTTGAAATCTGAGATATTGAAAGAATAAGTTTCAATTGTTTCTCTGTCTGAGCCAGGAGATTCCTTCATAGAGTGCAGTTGAATTCATCCGCATAGAGTGTGTTGATGAGGTCAGACAGCTAAACTCTTATTCTCATCTGCCTAGAGTTGATTTGGATTGAGAAAAGTCATGCAGGAGAAGTGCAGGCTGAACAGAATTCTCAGCAGGTTGTCTGAGAAAGAGAAGCAGGGGTTATTGTAGCTGTAAGAGTACGGGGTTCAAAGGAATCAACACTTTGGGCATTGTTGGAGGTCCGGTGGGTGAATCGTGCAGAAGGTCTCTGAAGGAGTCAAAGTGAGATAAATCTCAGGAGAGATAGTCCTTTTGTTACAGTGGGAACAGACCCAGGAAGAATTTCGAACAGGGAGCATGTTGAAACGAAGAAGATCTTCCAGTTGGAGAAATAGTGGCCAGGGCTCGCAGACAAGGCTAGTGAAATCCCGCTAACCATTAGATCTGAGGGGAGTTGCAAGGGAGTTAATTCGTAGGCACCCAAAGGATCGAGCCATCGTATATCGGCATTTGACGGTTGATGAGGTGAAGCGCATACTCGTTGAACTCGCGAGACGCGATTTCCCGAATTTATCGGAGCTGTCGATCAGAGAAGGGGCACGTGGCGCGAGATCCCAGGAGGTCGGGGTTTCTGCGTTCGGGGTTTTCGTTATCAAAGAACAACCGCATCGTGGGTCTACGATCCGCAAAATCCCGAGGTGACGTGGCAGCGTGGGACCACGAGACCTAGTGGAGTACAAGTGGTGCAATCTCAGGGAATCGGCACCTCGGTACTCGGGGATTGAAAACATAGAGTGTTGGTATCGCGAGTAGTGATATCCCGAGAGAGAAATCCCCGACGCGTGGAAAGCTTTGACTGTTTGACTATCAGGGTTCGGGGAATTGAGAGACCTGACCTTGTGAGTGTCGAACTCGCGAACCTGCGAGTTCCGATTTCCCGATACGCGAAAGGGAGATCGACGAAGAAGTATTGTGGGTACCAAGGACTCCTGAGAGGAGTTGTAAGAGAAATTGACTCTGTGGGCCTGTGTGAAAGAGGTCCTGGTGTGAGCGGCTATTCGCTGAGGGACAGTTGCAGTCAAAAATAAAAATGACGAAGAAGACAATCCTATCAGTCTGTTACTTGAGCAAGCTCTCACGCGACAGAGGGACAAAATGATGGAGACTTTTTCCCACATCCTTCAATGCCTACTGATAGAAACAGGCACATCTTCATCAAGCGACCACTTTGGAGGCACCTCTCCTTTCAAGGTACAAGTTAATTTTGATATTTATGTATTTGAAGGACAGATAGATGCAGAAGCCCTAAACAAATGGTTAAATCTGCTAGAAGGTTATTTCTCTGTTCACAAATTTTCCTACAAAGAAAAGATCACCTTCGCACTCCTTAAAGCTCTCCTCCATGTTAAACATTGGTGGGAAATTTATTGGGAACAGAGTTCCACAGAGGAGTCTGAAATATATGGGGTTGATCCCACTTTGGATTTTTTTGTGGATGCGGTAAAGGAACAGTATTACCCTGTTGGAAACTATGAGGACCCATACATGAGATGGACCACATTGTGGCAAGAGAGGGACCAATAAGTTTTGGAGTTCACCAATACCTTCCATATCTTGTGAACCAAGATGGGTATCAAAGACTCTGAGTGACATTTGGTTCTAAAATACTGTGGGGCTCTACAAAGATACATCCAGACTGAAATGTATTTTCTGGACATCTCATCACTCGGTGTTTCTTATCGATATGTTGTTAAAATCGAGCAGAAATTTAAGCACCAGAACAAACATGATTTCAGATCTGTAAATCTGCGACAACCAAAGTATGACAAAGACATCCCTAACAAACAGTCTCTTGAAAACCAGTCCAAGACACAGGAAAAGAAGGGTCATGGGAAGAGAAATAAAGACACTGAAAAATGGTTCAATTTCCAAAAAATCCCCTGGCACAACACTGATGAATGTTTCTCAAAACAGTCATTGGTAGCCAAGATCAAAGACAAGGAGCTGAACCCTAATTCTGAATCCGATTCTGAAAATACTGGTAAAGGACAAATCATTGACGCAGACCCCACTGCTATTTTCGCAACCACAACAATTCAACCAGAGGAATCAACAGATCCTGAAGAGGGGGAGCTCCTTTTTCATTCACAGATGTGGGTGAAGGGGACCGTGCTGCATTTTATTGTTGACAGTGGAAGCCAAAAAAACCTCATCTTAGCAGAGGTCGTCAAACAGTTGGGATTGTCGACAACACCACACCTACAACCATACAACATTGGGTGGCTTCGACAAGGGCAAGATCTCCATTTTAGCCAATAGTATCGATTGTCATACAACATCCAACCCTTCAAGGATAAGGTATTATGTGATGTTTCCCCACTGGATGTTCTCTTGGGCCAACCATATATGTGGAGACGCCATGCTATTTATGAGTCTCGACCCCATAGTGTCATTGTTACTTTGGGGGGTCATCTCTACACAATACCAGAGGTAGTTCTAACTATTGTTCCACCTAAAAAGTGTCACAAGGTAGTATCTCATGCTACAAAATTCAGCTTCTTCACCATATGTTCAAAAGGGGAACATAAAGACACTGCAACCACTACAGCCTCGCCCCCTGCACCTTCTATCCAACAGAAGCAGGTTGACAAGGTTGCAACAAAGCTCAAATATTCCTTCTTCACACCTTCCTCTTATGTATCTCTACTTGTTGAATAGCCTTAGCTTCAACAGGTTCATGATAGACTTCCACAAACTAAGCAGCACAACGTCTGCAACAATGCAAGCAGCTTACCAAGATGCAGATCCAACAAATGCTTTTCCCTCTCCCATGGGAACTCAACGCAATGGAGACCATTGCTTCTTAAGGAGGAAGGATTGATCCAGGCGGATATCGATGGCCACACACCTTTTCCAACTCACTCAAAATAGTTTTCTGACAATTTTGGCAATTTACTATTTTTAACAGGTTTTAACTTCTGGGGCCATTTTGAGGGCCCAAATGAAGGTTTTTCGAGCTAGAGGTTTTCAATGATATCCAAAGGAATCATTGAGCCCCCAAAATAAATCTCCTCGACAATACCATTCCAACAAGCTATCACATGCCTAAAACAAAGATTGTATGCAAAAGTTACGACCCCAGGAAGTTGATGTACTCACTTACCCAAACGGGGCTCACATGACTTTTGGTGCTTCATCTCCTAGGGTTAGGTTTTTGGATGTCTAGGGTTTTTTTCATTCCTTCTTATTGTAAAAAGGCCTTCAGATCCTCATTGTAATGATCTTCTTGTGAATGCAAGTAGCCATCACATCTCTTCTCAGAGATAAGCTGCCACCATTCTAGTGAGTCTTTCACTCTATATTTTTACAGTCTCTATAAATTTCTTTCATTAATAGAAATTGTGTATTACTGTATATCTATGTTTATGGTTGCATCTATGATACATTTATGTTATATTATTGAATATCTGTGATATCTCTGTGCATTCCGTTCTTATATCTCCACACTCATTTCATGTCGAAAATAATCTGGATCAATAGATCTCATCTACCGACCATAAGCATTTAATTTAATCAATGTAAGGTAGTTGTAGACTTTAATTTCAATTAGATAGTTAGAGATGTAAGAGGGAAAACTCTAGAAAACTCCCTCGTATTTATTGTGTTGTGGGATTATTTTCATTGAAAATTGTAAGAGTTGTAGAGCAAGAGAATCGAAGAACAGAGACTGTAGAAGATGGTATAAGTAGATAGTTGTTGATATATAACCCATGTACATATGTACTTGGATTAATATAAGAAAGCTTTGATCCAAATTCATGGTATTGTGGTGATTACTGTTTGCATCTTTTAGTGGTATGTTTACAGTTTGCTTATATGCTTTGTTATGCATTTGTTTCAATGTTGTGTGCATATATGATTTCATGTTGAATTTATGAAGTCTAAGAGAGATAAAGTATGAGTTTCAATTGTTTCTTGTCCTGAGAGTTCCTGCAAGGAGTGTAGTGAAGGTCCGCAAAGAGTGCGTTGATAGGTTTTGAGTTTTACCTCAGAGAAAGCTCAGGAGAGATATTGTTGTTCTCGTACCAACAAAATTGTAGTAGTAGCATAGAGTTGTGCAAGGTGTGCCCAGGCTAGGTTGTAGTCTTATACTTATCCAACTAAGGAGAAAGGTTGAAGAACTGATGTTGCAAGAGAGTGTGCAGGGTTGAAAGTTTAGACAACCAGAGGTCATCGTGAATGCCACAAGGAGTGCATGCAGGAACCCTTTTGAGGCCTTGAGTTTGTAGTGGAACAAAGATCGGGAAGGATAGAGACTTAGAAGGAGTTCAAAGGGAGGACAAGGTCTGGAGTCGCCTCGAGGAAAGTTAAGTTCAGGAGGAAAAGAAGCCAAGTCTTTGATAAGTCTGAACGGATGGATGAAATTCTCAAAGGGAGAATCACTGAAGTTCCGTGGACTATTGGATTTTATAGATCAACGGAAGGGTTAAGGCTGAGTGTATTTTAGCACTCATAATCTCAGGAAGAGTAGTGGCCATCAGATCTTGATGAAAGAGAGTTGTTGATCTCAGGCTTGAATTTTTCCATTTCGGAATTCGGAGCGTGGAGAATTTTGCGACTTGGAGTTGAGAGTTGCGAACTCCTGATTCGTGAAGTCCCAGTAGAATCAGGACCGTCAGATCATGGAAGCTTAGAGCCATTCATTTGTAGAGGGAAGTTATCATGGTTTCGGCTATTGAGCGAAGGGAGTTGTTGCATTGCAAATCGCTGATACACAAAATCTCAAGGTGCTAAAATATTTCACCCCAGGTTGTAATCAAAGGTCACATCAAATGAAGTCAACGGAGGAGTTAAGAACCCATTAGCATTTTTGGAGTTTCGGGGATAGAAGGAATCAGTGGAAGCTCACATTAGAGTTTTGAGAAGTCGCAAAACCCGAAATACCTTTTCAGGCGAAGGTCGTGGTCACATGAGTGGGTCATGTGGGTAAGAGTTGGCACTTAGTGCTTGTTTGCATAGGCGTAACTTTTAAAAAGGACCTGTGGAAACACTTGTGTGTTGAGGATTCCTGTGGGGAGTCAAAGAGTCAATCAAACTCAAAGGGGAGATTAAAAACGATCCTTAGACCGGGAGGTCAGGCAGAACCTACTGATGTAGGGGTGTTGCGTCACAAATAATTTTCTTGAAAAATCAACGCCAAAAAGTATGTTCCTTCTACAATTACCTAGAATATATATAGTCAACATCATTACATTGGGTTAACAACATCCGATATAATAATAAAAATAAAATTGAGAACAAATCTATGACAACCAATATTACAAAGATATGAACACATCCTATCTGACAAATGTTTGGCATTAACAACTGAAGATTTTTCAATTGGCCCAACTTGTTCTAGAGGAGGAACATCACCAGGAGAAGCTTGTCCATCTATAATATAATAATTAAATTTTGGTCAGATTCCATAATAGCATCAAAATAAATTACATTACACGTATCCAAACTTTGTTTACATCAAATACACCTAGCATAGTAGGAGAACTAGAATGGAATTGCATCTGTATACATTCTTGAGTTGAAGCCACAATTGTTAAATGCTGCACATCTATAAACATTATAAAACTACAAGTCATAAATGAGGATGGGTACACAAAAATTACTAAACAAAATAAATCTTCTCACTCAATATAACTTACCAGGGACAACAAAAGATGCATTATTTGAGCGAGAACATCCATCTCTATTTCCAGATTCAAGATGAAATGTTTCATATTCATAGGAATGGACATTTAAATCAATTTCTAAAACTCTATTTCTTTTGATTCTTCTCATTTTATTTGTAGGGTTTAGGAAACTCTTCTTTTTCTTGAGAGATGACTCAAAAGCACTCAACCCAATTGTGAAATTAAAATCCAACATGTGTTGATTATTGGCCTCATCCAAGATCCTTTGAATTAGGTCCACCATCTCTCAGGTGTTGGTTAAAGTAGTGAGAGGACTATTTTGAAGAACATCTAGGTATCCCAAAATTTCCTCCCTTTCTAATCGAATTGCCTCATCATCTTGATCAACAATTCCAATGGCCACATGAGTCGTGTTAACATTTGCATCAATCATTGATATCTCCATAATTATCTTGGGAGAATAGTTGAATGCATCAAGTGATCCATAATCAAATATATTTGGCTCTACATTCTGATTCAATGATGGCTCCAAACCCTTCGAAAGGAAGTACAACCACTCCACGTTTATGGTATGCTTGAAGGTGTTTCCATGAATAGACCATGGACATTCAGACACCATAAAATTCTTGTGATACCATGTCACAAGGTATTTTTTCTCGTGATTGGTTTGACTCCTCACCTAGTATGCATGGGATATGCTTTCATGGGGCCAACAATAATCCTCTGGAATGGTTCTAGCTTTCTCCATTGAGGATTCAAACAAATTCTCCTTCTTGTGGTTATTCAAATATCCTTCTTCTTTCAAAATGTCTTTGAATCTATAATATGACTCTACATGTATCAACAACATATAAATAAACCAATCCATTTTACAACAACATTTCTTTCTTTGATAGAACAAAAAATTGGACTTCATTAAGCTATGGTGTTCCTCCACAGAATTATTCGTCTCTTGATTTGCATAGCAAAATCACGACAACCTTTAACCCACATCCCTAATTGAAAGAACAAAGTTAGTGCAAAGAGAATATTTATGGAAGAGGAAAAAAAAAACAATAAAGTAGAGTATGTTAACTTACAAAGATTATTACCCGCAACCCAAGTGCTATGAAAATAATCCACGATTTGTTTCTCATTTGCAAAATCAGTGAAAACATTATCCACATGATCGACCACTAATTCAACATTGGGTAAAGAGTTCATAATATAAATTAACTTGTTGAGCATGATATTTTCTTTCTCTAAAGTAGAGTCCAACCTATAAATATTTTTTTCCATTGCCTCCATACATGCCAAATACACAATATCACTCGACACTGTGTGGCCCTCTTATAGGATTCAATGCATCTATGTGAGATAATCTTACAAAATAAATAAAAGTCACAAAAAAATAAAATGAAATTTACTTCAAAGCATCGATTTTTTCCAATGCATCATCGACCATGAATGTATTGAATTTCCAATCGGATCGAAATTGATAACACTTTTCCATTAGTGGCTTCAACCATGTCGCAATATCCAATGATGTATTTTGGGATTTCACAACCCATGCAATTGGTACCCCACTCTGTTGGTCCTCAAAAACCACTAGTGCGTAGAATTGATACTGCGATATTCATTAAAACACAAGTCAAATTTTAAGCTATCGATCACAATGAATTACAACCCAAACAATCATTTATTAATGAATAATTCAAATTCACCTTACCCCATATTTATTTGTACTGAAAGTTGAATCCATTCATATTAAACTATCATGACATAGTTTGACCATTCTCTTTGACATCCATCTAGTTTGAATGCCTATTATAAAAGGGACATTTTGACCATTAGGCTTCTGAAAAAAAAAATATCATCTGGTCATTTTTTATACCAGAGGTTAACACTCATTTCATCTTTCTTGTCAAGTTGATATTTTCCCTTCATCAAGAGGTTATAAATGCTTGAAACATCTTTTCTCATCAAGAAAAAATTTCTATCACGATCTTCCACATCCATGTCAACATATTGTTCAATGTGATTTTGATATACAACATCAATTGACACTGAGCCATAAAGAAACAATTTTCTACAAAAGTGACAATTTCTCTCAACAACCTAGATTTATGCAAGGACCTAGCCCCCCCAGACTTGTGTCTTCCATGAAAAGGCCATCCTTCCTCATATTCATGCTCATATGTGTTGTATGTAAGCATTGCTATGTTAGAGTCCTTATTCTTTACATTCACTAAAAAGTGGCGTTGACATCCTCTCTTATTTACAATTGAGTCGTTGCATGCTTCTGAACACATTCCTCATTTGTCTTTCCGGCCATATGAACATGAGTAACTGCACTACAAATTAGAACTACTTAGCACAAAATCATATATATCCACTCATGAATAACCATTTTTCATCATATATATGTCAAGTCATACGATGCATGCACCAACTAAAACGAAAAATCATTTAGAAATGCAAGAGCCATGTGATTGTGAAATACTTACAACTCATATAGCTTGTGACCGTTATCACTTTTTGCTACAGTTTTTTTCATTGTGTGTAAGAAAGTACAAGGAGCATCGAGATTTTTTCATTCCCCTCTAATAAAATTAGGAACTCTACCTAGAGGGATTCGTGTAATACGATCAAATAAATGTTTGTCTCGTCTATATACATTAGTCCAGGTTAAATCTTTGTTAGAAAAGATTGACTTGTCTTTTGGGTCTTGGACCTCAAGGCCCATTATAATCTTCCACTTTCTTTGTCTACCCATTTTGTATGGATACCTAAAAACAACATTTTCTCAAGGGTTAGATAACCAATATTTTACAATCACATATTTAGAACAAATAGAGAATCAATATTTTACAATCAGGTTGAATGCGTAATGCAGAGAGAACAAAGTTTTTACAATAAGGGATGGCAAATTTTAGAGACCCACTGTGGAAACATTTTTTTATGGGAGCAAGCGTGGAATTGAACCTTATGCTATACAGGTCTCTCCACATAGAGAATTGTTTGTACTAAACTTTGCAAAGAACAATAAATATTCTTAGATCGACTCCTCCATTATCACGTTGTATGTGTGTCCACTTAAAATTGTGTCTTCTATTTTTATTTCAAAAATAGTATGATAACATTCCTAGTATCTTGATAACGTTCATAGTATCTTGATTTAAGTTTCCATATGATGTCTTCGTCCTTGAGAATAATCGATGGGACCAGACATCATCATGAAGAAATTCGCCTTACTATGGCGCATGATCATAGATGACTCTACAACCTGTCCTTACGTGTTCAAAATAATAATTTGTCAAAAGAGATAGATAATTTTGATCTTCTAGATTAGGGTTTATTTTTTTCTTTACATTTTTCAAAAGATATAGATAATTTTGGTCTTCTAGATTAGGGTTGATTACATCCTTATAATACCTTAATTTTCTTTTTTCCTCTAACTCTTTATCACAACACATTTTCTACTTAAATTTCGATTTGATGATATTTTTAATAGTATCTTTATTCTAAAAAATTGTGTCTTCCATGATTCTCCAATAGTTTAGCCAAGACCATGAATCTTTATGCCATCTTCGCTTGAGTCGATAGTAGTTACGACTCGATTTGAAGCAATTTTAGGAAGCCTCTTGTCTTCCTTTTTTTTCAACTTGTTCTTATACATCAAGTATCTAGTCATAGTTGTGCTCTCAATGGGGGAGAGGCTTGTTTCTAATAGGAGGATGGGATAGGGCATATTTCCTTTAATTTTGAGACTATAGGTTATAAAATTCTTTTGTATTTGCTCTACCTTTCTCTAGGATTCACGAGAGATGCTATAGCCCCCGAATTCACATCCATAAAGAATAACAAGTGTAACAAGAGTCTCAAAGAGGATTTTGTTCTTATCCCATATCTAAAGATCAGATGATTTACGATTGTTTTCAATCCCATAATAAGCTTTCCATCCCCCAATAATCCTTTTCTCAATGTTATAATTACAATTAAGCTTGTGGTGAATATCAATTCCAATATATTTGTATGAAGTTACTTCCTCAAAGTTGTTGTTGTCATATACAAAGGTATCATAAGCAATCTTATTGAATTTATTAATCATGATCTTAGTATTATCAGTATTAACAGTCATACCTATATTCGAGAAAAAATCCTTGAGGATTCTTCGTTGGTTTTCAATATCACAGGGAATTCTTTCCATAAGAACGATATCATTGGCATAAAGAAGAATATTGATGATTATAACAGTGAGAGTAGGGCTGAGACAACTTGTTTTTTCCAAGAATTCTTCTAACTTGTCAATTTATATGCCAAAAAGGGTAGGGGACAAGGAACAACCTTGTTTGACTCCAATATTGCAGTTAATCTCTTTTGACTAGTCCTCAGTGTTTTCAAACTTATCAATAATGTTCTCATACATCCTTATTGCAATAACTCTCAACTCGAGAGGCACTTTTATCCTTTCCAACTTATGCCAATGGTTTTTTCCTAGGATTCATGTCAAAATCTTTTCTAAAGTCAACAAAACAAGAAACAATATTGGTTTTAGTATTGCATAACTCCTCTACAGTGATCCTAAAGGTAACAAGATGGTCCACAGTTGAATGATATCTCCTAAACCTGGCTTGACCTTTAGCTCTTTTACCATGACTTTCTAGCCAAAGACTAATATTCTTTTCCAAAATAATTCCATCAAGCTTGGCTAAAATCGGGCTAGTCATGATGGTCCTATAATTAGAGGGAATGTTTCTATCCCGATTTTTAAAAATATAAAGAATGAGGCTTTGCGTCCATGGTTTAGGGAATCCTTGCAGGGCTTCTAAATTGAAGAGCTTGTGTATGTGAAGGATAAGGATAGGCCCTCCGATTTTAAAAATTTAAGCTTGGTAGCCTTCAGTGTCCTTAGCTTTTCCATTTGCAAGCTGCTTTACCTCGAACTCTATGTCCTCTAAAGAAAAAATTCATCCTGTGTAGGGGCAATATGAATGGTGTCCATGGCATTAGGGAAAACCTAAAGTCTTTTAAGGTAGGAATTCTAGTCCCTTAAGGGAATCATATTATTTTATTTAGTATTGCGGTTTAGAATTTGGCTCCAAAACTTCTTCGGATGTAGCTTAGATAGTTGTAAAAGCTTCTCTTGCCTTTTATTGATATAGTACTTTTTTTTCCTTTTAATTAGGAATTTATATGTGTTGATCTTATCGAGTTTTAAGGACTCATTAGAAGAATCCCTAATGGGTTTCCTATAAATTTTACATTCTTTATCATACCAAGTTTTGATCGTTCTATTATTCTTTTACAGGACACCTCGAAAGAGAACTTGTTAATATAAGTGGAAATGGTAGTTGTAAAATTATGATAGAGTTATTCAATGTTGTCCTTAAAAGTTAGGAGATGTAATTTACTATTTAAATACTTTAAGAAAAGGTCAAATTTACTTTTTTCAAAGTGCAATTACCTTTGATTATCAAAATTCTCTTCAATGGCGGTCATGTGCATGGAAAAGTTTAGAGTTAGGGTTAAAGGTTTATGATCAGAGTTAGGTTCATGGTCATTTAAAAGGTCAAAAGTTTCTATTTGGTTTGAAACGAGGATATCAGCTATCACATAATCTACGACACTACTACCTAGCGCAAGAATACAAGTCATCTGGTTGGATTTTGGTCACTTCATTACAAATTATTATCTCTTTAGAGCTGCAGAGATTGGCCAACTTAGTACCAAACAAATTTTCAATTAGGTCTTCAAATCTTCTTTTTTAGTCATTAGATAAAACAAGGTCCTCATCTAGCCATAAAGGATTATGGTTGGAATCAGTGCTTAAAGAAGTAGCTTGTTTAGTTCCAGTCCTAGCATTAAAGTCTCCTAGTAGGAGGATATTACCTTCATTTTTCAAACTATAAATATCTTGTTCTAAATTATTATAGGGACAACGAGGAATTGTCATCCAATGAAATATTAAGGATCATGCTCCACCCTTTCCGTACTCCATCGACAAAACGGTTAATTGCACCACGGTAATAGGAAATGGAACAATTTACCCATTATTGAAATGAGTTGAGTTTGAGTTCCCCTTCTTAGAAAATAGAGTGGCCAACCAAACACATTTGTGATGGAGCATAGGAGACATCGGAGGAGATCTCCTCAAAGTTTGGTTTTTGGGTTTCCAAATTGCATACTATATAGAAGTATCTTTTCTCTTCAATCATTTTTTTATTATAAAAATTGTAAAATCCAAATTGAAGAGAGTCCGAACAAATATTTTAATTTTTTTAATAGTGCAAAGGAATTGGTAATTGCATCATAATTGTGAATATAAGGAAACATGTTAATGAATTAAGATTGAGAGAGATTTGGTAGGAGTGGAAATATGATGATGATTATGGTTAATGTCCATTGAGACCAAATTTGGTTTATCGACCTTAAGAAATGTAAGTAGTTACTTGGTTTGCTTTAGAATTTTATTTTTGTGTTAAATTTTTTTAAGAGAAGTGTTCCTAAATCGAAATCACCATAGTTGTGGTGTGTTAAAAGGTTAGGAATGTCCTTAATGTAACAAATATTTTAAAATTATGATTTAATTTGGATATATACAGGACATATTTTCATCTTTAACCCTCTTAGTGTCACAAAGATTACAAATTATTTCAACCTGTGACATTTTAGGAATTCTCCAACAACCTGTTACACTATGGAGCTCATGAGAGTTTGTTCTTATTCTTGCAATGTTGATTTTCTTCTTTATACTAGTAAAAACATAAAGATACTTTTCATATTATAAATTAGGGTTGATCACCTCCTTATATCGTCTTAATTTGACAATGTTGATTTTTTTCTTTATACTAGTCAAAAAAGAAAGATACTTTTGATCTTCTAAATTAGGTTTGATCACTTCCTTATAATATCTTTATTTTATTTTATCATCTAATTCTTTATCCTACCACAATTTGTTGTTAAATATACATGTAATAATATATTTAATATTATTGTTATTATGTAAGTTGACCTCTTCCTTGATTCCCCAATGATTTTGTGATGTCGCTAGGGGAATAACATGGGGTACCTAGGGAGGTACCCAAGAGGAATAATAGTAGATAAGTATTGTTATATACCAAAGACCTAAATACAAAAAACAACACAATATATTTAGAGAACAATATAGAACAAATCCCACTTTATTATTATGAAACCCTTAGTGTAGAAGAACACCATACAATAAATCCTATTATAGAAAGGATCCACTCTTGTTCCCTTCCCACTTCAAGGGGGAAACCTCCTAATGAGTTACCACTCCAAATACAATACTTATTGACTTCCCCATTACATTGCTTTAACCCCTTTATATCGTGCTACCAACCACCTAAGAACATTCTATAGGAGAAAGCTCTTGGAAGGAAAACCTTCTAGTAAGTCCCATTACATTTATTGCATTCACACTAGGCCTTATTTATTGAAAGTGGCATGTGTAAGTAATAATACTTATCTATTATTATTGCTCTTGGGTACCTCCCTAGGTACCCCATATTATTCCCCTAGGTACATTTCATATTTAGCCATGAATTGGCATCTTTATGCCAAACCTGCTTGAGTCGTGGGTGGTTTTGAATGGAGTTTGAATCAATATTAGGAAGCCTCTTGTCTTCCATATTGTTTATATTATTATTGTACATTAGATACCTAGTCATAGAAATGCTCGCAACGGGGGAAAGGTCTCACTTTTATGAGGAGGATAGGATAAGATGTATTACCTTAAATTCTGAGATTATAACTTATAAAACACTTATGGATTTTCTATATCTTTTTCCATGATTCTCTAGATATGTTGCAGCGAAAAAATTCACAATTGTATAAGAAAATAGGAAGGGAGAGAGTCTCAAAGAGGAGTTTCTTTTTATCCCATAGACAAATCTCTATTGATTTATTACTATTTTCAATCCCATGATAAGATTTTCACCCTCAATTTATTCTTTTGTCAATGATATAGTTCCGGTTAAGCTTGTGATGAAGATCAATTATGAGATAATTGTATGAAGTCACTTCCTCCAAATTAGCATAAGTAATATTTTTGTATTTAATTATCATAAACTTCATTTTCTCAATCTTAAAAATCATTGTGGAATTATAGCATAAATCCTTGATAATTTTTAGTTGCTTGATGTAACGTTCCCCAACTCAACAAGAGAACATTACTACGTGGAAATACACATAAAAACATTTTTTTTCTTTTTTTAGTCAATTCCTGCAGCTTACCAGCTATGATTTAAACACATATTCAAATAAATTATAATACCCATAATTAAATGAAACTACAACACTCTAAATGAGCATGAATACAACTGATAAAACATCTATAACAACATATAAAACCATTCTCATTCACAAAGTAAATGCACATCCATGAATTCATAAATACTTTGGCAAAATATATAAGAACTTATATTTAAAAGAAAGTTTGTCCAACCAGTTGGTTGGGAAGGAATTTACACCCAACCATAGGCCTTTTGTTCCAAATAACAACAACAAGTCACCCCCGAGCTGGGGCTAGGAATCCACAAAAGAAGGGTGCCTCTCTTAGTCTCCCACGACTCAATATCACACAACCCACTAGTTTTCTCCCAGATCTATCTAGAAATTCCCCCATCTCTCTTCCTCTTGACCTTCCCAACCCAAAGAATGTACCCCTTCACTTCTATTAGTCCATTGGCTGTACCATTCATTTATGAGGGTCTCTCTAGCTCAGATAGATAGGAATCTCTCTGCTGGGAACTCAAGGGAATTCACTATCATGAAAAACACCAGCAAAAAGAACAACAATTGTTTGTTTTTCTAGTGCAACTCATCCAAGAGTTCACTCTTTAGGCTGGACAACCTGGCTCTTCAAGTTCCAGCTCCAAGATATGCTCCAAAATGCTCCATCATGCTCTAGAATTCTCCCATCCTTGTTGTTCCAACTCCCAATCTTCTCTCCTATGTTGTTTGTTGTTGTTCATGTAAAAATTTGTTGTTACTACCCATACAAATTTTCTCTCTTTTTCCAAGACAAATGACTGCTCACTTTTCCCAACGTTGATTGTACTTTAGCCCCATGCTCTCCAATAACTATGGGATGTGAATATGACACCCACCCTATGACAGGTATTCAATGATTGGGCTCTCATGTACTCAACCAACAATAGAAGTTTTCCCAAATATAATAAAATTTATAAATGTGGGTTTTCATTAATACCCATAAATTATTTCCCTTTGGACCCCTCTTGAACACTTTCTAGGTATTCCCCTCTCTTGTGGATTATTCATCCCCCATATCTTTCCATATACCACCATCTTATATTAAATTACATTTATTTACAATTCAGAGGATACATTTCTCATATTACATTACTTATCGATAGCCACATTTATATCTACATTATCCATTAATTAAAATGGGGATTATAGTGGGGATGTTACATTCCCCCTCCCCTACAATTGTGAATCATCCTTGATTCACCAGACAATGCTAAAATACATATATAAATTTACATCACAATACTTAGAAAATAAAGAAAATTATGTAATCTTTACCCTCCAACAACATCCAACCATAATATCTTGTTCTTCTCAACCTCATGACCAAAAGAATGTGCCCCCTTCACTGCCTTAAGTCCATTGGGTTGTACCATTGTTTTATTAGGGATATCAATGAAGGAAACCAAGAATTTCATAAATGTGGTTCTGATAACTAGATGCCCAAAAATGGAGTCTTGTGTTTTAAGCTTTTACTTTCTTCAAAATTGGCAAAACTTTGTGGAATTTCCTCCCTCATGGTTTCTTCATTCTCCCATGTTGCATCTTCAGGACCGTTATAGGTCCATTGAACCCTTACTATCGCTATGGAATTTTTTTTGGAGCACTTTGAATTTTCGGTCCAGGAGGCATACTAGTTCCACTCAAAAATGATCTGGATTTATAAATGGAACAAAATGTAACATCCCGCTTTGGTGCACTTACAAAACTTATTCTTTGAGGACACTTGCTCGCAAGTGATCTGTATTTTTATGATGATAAAACACTTATCCTTGATGATTATGCGTTATGATTGATGACAGGATGTTTTACTATTGTTGTATACAGGTGCTATTGACTCAGTTTATTTTGAGTGTGCAGGGTTTTTGACCTGGAGGATGCAGAGGCATCGACGGAACCCTTGGACTCTGGATTGAGTCAGGGAGTGTGATATTGAGTTGATTCATTTACCATGATATTTATTGATTTGATGATATGTTGTTGACATGTTCTGACATGATGGTTGATGATGCAGGCTGACGATAGCTTGCCGACCTGACTCACATATGGAGTAAAGGGGCTACACATGAGTTCCAGAGAGATTGAGGGAGAGGTGTGGACAACAGCCCTGCCACAACTTACTAGCACTCCCGCCGTGGCTCGAATTGGAGGTTAACGATTACCTAGTTCGAGAGGATCCACGATGCCGTGAGGGAAGACTGCAAAAGTCGCTCACGATGATTCTAAGGGGTGCACAATAAGGCAAGGGCCTTATTCCTTAAATCCCTTAGTCTCCCACAAGTTCACCTGGCGGAGTGTTGACTCCAGGGTTTATAGATGTCTACCAAACAGTCATGTCAGCGAGTGGCACCCTTGGAGCACGTGGTGCATCCTGAAGGGCACGTCG